>PVJA010044623.1:0-16081 GCA_004027025.1 Myocastor coypus | reverse complement strand
CCGCCAAGTGCTGGGATTACAGGCGTGCACCACCATGCCCAGCTTTTTTTTTTCTTTTTTGAGACAGGGTCTCACTATGCAGTTCAGGTTGGCCTTGAGCTCACTTTTGTAGCCCAGGTTGGTCTCGAACTCATAACAATCCTCCTGCCTCAGCCTCCCGAGTGCTGGGATTACAGGCATGTGCCACCATGCCCAGCCTGAAAGCTAATTTTTTTTTTCACATTTTAAGTCTTTAATCCATTTGGAATTTATTTCAGTGTATGTGCTGGGGTGGGGATCAGCCCCTCGCCCCACTGCATGCTGAATGGACCACACTTCCCAGCACCATGTATGAAAAAGCCAATCCTTTGCCCTGTTGTGCTGTCGTGCTGTTGCTGTTATACTGTAAGCCAGTATCTGCACGTGACCGTCTAGATCTCATTCTCCCTCCTAGAGGCAGGCACGTCAGCTCTCGTGGCAGGTGGCGTGTGAGGCAGAGCCTACGGGGAGCGAGGGCCCCAGGAGCAGCAGCTGCAGTATCAACCACCCCATCTTCCAGGAGGGCGCCAAGGTCGGGCTTCTCCCCAGATCTTCTCCTTTGCCCTCTCCCTTGCCTTCCCGTGCTCCCCACGGCTCTCCCTTTTGTTCCGTTCCTTTCCCACCCCACTTCCTTCTTCCTTTAGGTCACCTTCACTGTCACATTTGATGTCTCCTACAAGGCTAACCTGGGAGACAGGTTGCTTCTGAGAGCCAACACAAGCAGGTGAGCCCTGGCTGGCTACAGTGTGTCACCTGTCTCCCATTGTCGTGCCCTTGCTGAAGACCCCTCCCCTAAATTCCTCCTAAACTGTGTTCCCCATTCTTTCTCTAGCGAGAACAATAAGCCTGCAACCGGCAAGATGACCTTCGAGCTGGGGCTCCCAGTGAAGTATACAGTGTACACAGTGATCGGCAGGTGCCCCATCCCTGGCCCCTCCTCTTCCTTCTCCTCCTCCTCTTCCTCTTCCTTCTCTTCCTCCTTCTCCTCCCCCTCTGACTTCTTCCAGGTCTTGAGTTTTGTGCCATGACTCAGCTTGCTCTTGATGCTAGGCTGCTGTATTAGTCTGCTTTGCTATAATTGACTGCCTGAGGTCTGGTGCTTATAAAGAAAAGGGGTTTACTTATCTGATAGCTTTGGAGGCTAAGAGTCCAAGCGCACAGTGCCAGGCCTGGTGAGAAGCCCTGGTGTGTACTGCCCTATAGCAGGTGACACCATAGGGGCAGGAATGTGCAGCAGAGGGCGAGAGTCCACAGTGGACAGGAAAGCAGCGTGGGTGTGGACCAGTCTTGGCCCCTCAGAAGGCCCCCTCATCCCCCAACATTGCTGTACTGAGGACCAAGTTCCCAAGACACGAACCTTTGGGGATGAGCTAAAACCATTTGCCAACTGTAGAGCAACCAGGATGTCCCCTTAGACTCCTCCCATGGGAATGCCTATATAGGTGGCCAGCCATCTGTGCTGACCGTAATCCAAAGGTCTAGCCCATGTAATTCTTCCCTTTTTCTCTGAGCAGGTCTGCCATTTATACACACCTTGTTCTCTTTCTCCAAAGTTCAGGCTTCCTTTAACATTAGACAGTTCTTCCCTTTGCACTCAACATGAACGTGCTGAGGCGAAGCCACGAGGTTGAGACCAAGATCTTTCTGAGCATGCTCAGTTGGGAGGCTTGTGCTCAACAGGATACGGTCAGCCACCATACACAGCAAAGGGAAGGTCAGGGTTCTACAAAGCTCAAAAGTAAAGGTCAGGTTTCAAAAGCACTCAAAGGAGAGCAGAAATGTGAGAAGCTGTTGGGGGCGTG
Source organism: Myocastor coypus (assembly GCA_004027025.1). Taxonomy (NCBI): domain Eukaryota; kingdom Metazoa; phylum Chordata; class Mammalia; order Rodentia; family Myocastoridae; genus Myocastor; species Myocastor coypus. The sequence goes on along the minus strand of PVJA010044623.1, from coordinate 14,261 downwards.
GCTCTAAAAGCCTGAGGGAGAGGCAGGACCACAAGGGAGGCAACAGCGGGCACCCAAGGTGGCAGAGCGCCAGGTGCAGCTGGGCGGGAGGTACGCCCAGGGATTCCATCCAAGGGTGCTAATGACACTGTGGCTAGTTTGCGGCTGTTGCTGCTGAATTATGGGGGAGCCAGGGCCCTGGAGTCAAACAGAGCCACTGTCCACTTAGGACAATGATACAATCTGTGGATGTGTGCGCGTCTCCTTCCGTCCACAGGAAAACACAGCAAGAACTGATAGCTGTGTATACTTCTTTATTTTATTTATTATTTTTATTCTTGTTTCAGAACCTTTATTTGTTTATTCACTCATTTTTATGGCCGGCTCAGCCCACCCCGATGTCAGGGCTGGCGCACCATGTGGTGCCATGGATCGAACTGCGGTCCCTGAAGCCGCCCAAGCTTCCCTAAGCAGGCGCTGCAGACCACTGAGCCATCCCACCAGGCCCCTATACTTCGATGCCACAATTTTTTTTTGTTGTTGTTGTTGTGATTGTGGGTTTTGGCATTAAGTATTTTACTCATATTTACCTTCACTGAGTTCTCACAACAGCTATGTTATCTTTATTTTTACCAATGAAAAATAAATCAAGAGCTTAAATAACTTGCTCCTGTCATTGGCCAAGTAAGTCATAATCAATGTGCCCTGCAAAGACCCTTTGTGGGGCAGGGTTCCCCTGGTGTGGCGCTTGGAGTTGGGGCTAGTCTGGGTGCTCTGTGCTGGACACTGGTGGAAGGTGCAGATCCACCTTGTCTGATCAGTCCGATGGGGACCTAGACACTAAGCTTTGAGAAGCAAAGACATTTTTTAAAAATTTTATTTTTTATATCTTCGGTACAGGGTCTCACTATGAAGCTTAGACTCATAGCGATGCTCCTATTTTCAGCCTCCCCAGAGCTGGGATTACAGGTGTGCACCACCATGCCTGGTCTTGGTGGCCAGCTCGGTGTGCCTGGGTGAGGCTGGTGCTGCATGTGGTAGTACTGGGGATTGAACCCTGGTCCCTGAGCTTGCCTAAGTAGGCACTTAGTCTGCTGAGCTATTTTACTGGCTAGAGAAGCAAGGATTATAGCTGAACTGTTGAATCTCTAAGGCCTGGTCTGTGGCAAATATTTACTAAAAGAAGCAGAGGATGGACAGGTGGGTGGGTGGATGGATGGATGGACAGATGGGTGGATGGATGGGTAGATGGACATTAAACCTCCTGCAGCCTGAAGTACTGATGCCCCCTCTGTGGCCTTGAGTTTATACGCTACCATTTCCCTACGTCCACTTACCTGCCCTGTAGGGATCCATTGGTCTTATGAATGGTTCTTCCCTGGGGAGATACAATGGTAGGAATGAGAAAGATAGCCAACAAGAAGAAAAGCTGGGCTAGGTGGTTGCTAGTCTGCCTGATAGGCCAGACTAACTCAATGCACACAAAAATGATCCTTTATACTTTTGCAGAGTTTGTATCACATGACACAAGGTTGCTTAGCAGCTAATAGCTGGCCTGAATCAGGCAGGATATTTTTGTCAGCACTAGGGTAGCTTGTTTGCTTTAGGCACTGAGGCCCAGTCCCACCTACAAATACCTGATCAATTTCCTGGCTCCCTGGGGCTCCCAACACTGCCCCAAGATGAACACATCTGTTGTCTTCACTGGAGTTCTTACTCCCTTGTTTGCTGAGTAAGTTGGCTGCCACTCCCTAGGGTTTTCCTAGGCTTCTGCAGCACTGCCTCAGGCCAGTCAAGCATCTACAAGAGAAAGTGACGTGAACATTTTTCCCCATAATATGGAAGCATTACAAGAGGTAGTGATGGTTAAGTTGGACCTTGAAGTAAAAATGTCCAGAAGTGGGGTAGGTAAGAGCAAGGCCAGCAGAAGAAATGGCTTGAGCACAGATATCGGTGTATGGAGAGCAGGGGCCTTAAGGGGAGGTAAGGGGGATTGGGGAGCTGGTAGTTCTGACTGACTGAGGCAAAGGATGTCGCAGAGAGCAGAACTAAGGCTAAGCAGACACTGCGGAGGAAGGTGAGGGCCTAAGTTATTTCCTGGGTCACCTGCAGCAGCCTAGGGCACCTGAGGTTACTCTCCAGACTGTTGTGCACCAGCAGGCTCTCTCTTTCCAGGCAGGAAGAATCCACTAAGTATGTCAACTTTTCAACTTCTGATGAGAAGAGCAAGAAAGAAGCTGAGCACCGATATCGTGTGAGGAGCCAGGGAGTGTTCGTGTCCGTCCTTCTGTGGTCTGGATAACGTTGGAATCTGGCAGTGCAAGGCAGGGAAGACCCAAGAGCCGTGGGTAGGAAAGAAGTGGGACTGGGACACGAGGCTTGGTTTCAACTTTCTTCAGGCGAACAACCTGAGTCAGCGAGGTCTGGCCATCAGGATCGATTTCTGGGTTCCCGTCTTGCTGAACGGCATGGCTGTGTGGGATGTCACACTGAGTGTCCCCTCCCAGGTGCTGGCCCACCTTTCCTCTGTCCCTGGCATCTGTCCTGTGATGCACACCCTCTTTCAGGGAAATGCGAGCTTCCTGGAGCTAAGTATTTCCCTCTCTCACTAGAGCGTCTCCTGTGTGTCACAAAGGGAACCACCCCAACGTTCTGACTTCCTAGCCCAGATTTCAAGGACTTCCGTGTTGGTGAGAAAGGCCCTGAACCCCCAAAGTAGGGCCACCCCATATGGAGGGATACAGGAAAATAATATTGTTAGACGACGGTAAAGCCATGCAGTATTCTATACTTGCCCATCTATCCCTGCAACCTCACCTCTGAACCCGACAGCCTTTACTTGCTTGTACAGGTCCTTGCTAAGTGTAGACCCTTGTCAAATCAACTGCCTTCTGTTCCTGTCCCTAGGACTGCGCCGTCGCTGACTGCCTCAGGTTCAGCTGTGATGTCCCCTCCTTCGGCATTCAGGAGGAGCTCGACTTCGTCCTCAAGGGCAACCTCAGCTTCCGCTGGCTCAGCCAGGTGCGTGGCACAAGGGCAGACCCTCCCCCGGTTCCCCCTCGTGCTCATGGATCTGTGCCTTCCACAGGCGGGGACATGTCCTAGACCCTGAGCTTCCCGTGGAGCCTGTGCCCCACAGCCCCCTCCTCTTTTGCAGACACTGCAGAACAAGGTGTTGGTGGTCAGCGTGGCTGAAGTCACGTTCAACAGATCCACGTATTCCCAGCTTCTTGGGCAGGAGGCGTTCCTGAGAGCTCAGGTAGGGACTTTGTGGGAGGCAGGGGCCAGGCGGGTCAGAGCCCCGGATGCTGCATCCCTGTATTGGCCAGGCCTCTGCAAGCCCGGAGGGAGGAGAGAACCTATGTTTTGTGACCTTTCATTCAGATAGAAACCATGCTAGAGGAATTTGAGCTCTACGACCCAGTGCCCCTGGTCGTGGGCAGCAGCGTGGGAGGCCTGCTGTTGCTGGCCCTTATCACAGCCTCGCTGTACAAGGTGAGCGTATTTTCCTGCTCCTAACACCGCCCACATCCAACCGCAGCCCTCCCCAGCCAGGACAGAGTAGCAAGAACTCAGCCACCGCTGCGCACACGCTTTACCTCTCCACTTACATTTACCGTTAGGCAGGTTGCTTGACCTCTCACACCGCATTTTTTCGTGTTTGCAACGCTAATAAGGCTTACACCACAGATGGGCTGAAGTGGGAAAGACATCCGCCAGGGCGCAAACCCGCCTAACTACAGAGTCTACGCTTTTGTCACGTGATGTCCGTAAGCACTGTCCAGAGCCCCACAGATCTCAGTGTGTGACAGCCGCTGTCCCCGTAACTGTTCCGCTAACAGATTAGCTTGCTCCTCGCCTTCTGTCTCCATACTACTTTTGACTTTCTTCCCCGTCCTCTGACCCAGAGTTGAAATTTTATTTCCTCTTCTAGCTTGGTTTTTTCAAACGGCAGTACAAAGAAATGCTGGGTAGCAAAGCTGAAGGCCCTGCCACACTGAGCGAGGAGGAGGAGGAGGGCATGAGCTATGGGGCCCCAGATGTTCCTGCCTCTTGATCATCCTCGCTGCTGCGTGCCTAGACCTCGAGCCCGTCTTCTCTCCGTGTACTTCTACTTTCGCGGGAACAGCTTCTGCATAGCTCTGGACTGGCCTGAGGAGCCTAGCTAGTGCTGAGCCACCCGCTGGAGGAGTTGAAAGATGTTTTTGTCTTTTTATAAATCTGTCAAACTTCTTCAGCGATGATTTTTTTTATAGGAGCAGGCATGACGCCAGCATACATTTTCATATGGTAAAAATCGGTCACATGAAATGAGGATGTGAAACTATTTTTCTTGCATGAAGAGCTCTAACACAGGGACCTCAGCGCTATTCTAGGCAGGCTTGGAGGAACCTCCTGCCGGTATAGGACAAGTTCCTGCACTTTCTCAGGGACCTGGGGCCCGAGGCCATCTTTCTTTAATGGTTATGAGTGGCATTGGGAGAGAGTGTATGTGTAGAGGGGAGGTGTGTGTGTGTGTGTGTGTGTGTGTGTGTGTGTGCGCGTGCGCGCACGCGCGCATATGTGTCTGGTTCAGCACAGGCTAGGAGACTGTCCTATGAGACAATAAAATGTCTGGGGCTTATCTGAACCTGTGTCACCTTTGAATCTCAGAAACCAGGACAGTCATGGTTCCAGGAAGGAGTTTCTGATTTTCAGACTAATACAGAAGATCCATTAGAGGCCATCATCAGTGAGAGCCTTGGAATGTTCCAAATCTAGAATTAGAAACCCCCAGGGGGAGGACTGTAGCGTCCATTGTTCAAACCCTGCCTCCATCCTCCTCACCAGCCCACAGCACAAGGACACCACTTCCAGGACTTCCACGTGTTTATTTCACTGGCAGTGGCCCGCTGGGAGCCTCAGGGATCTTCGTAGCCGGTGGGCAGAGGGTTGACGCGGGGATTGTGAAAAAGAGTGTGGTTGCCGTCGCCCCAGCAGTAGGGCTGCGAAGAGAGGGAGAAAGGGGCATCAGCGTCCATCCGCACCTGGCTTGGGGTCCCCGGGCCCTGCCCACCCGCTGCATCCCTGTCACGCCAGGCCTGGGCCTTGTTACCTTGGTGCGGATGCGCAGGTGGTGGTAGGGGATGAATTCGGGGCGCTCGCGGTGGCCCGAGTGGAGCCAGGAGTTGAAGGTGCAGAGGGCCACGCTCGGGAGCGCAAGCGCGAAGGTCAGGATGCGCCAGGTGCGCGCTGGTGGGAGGGGAGGCGGGTGAGGGCAGGGGAAGGGCAGGGGGGACGCAGGAGATGGGGAGGGGGCGACAGGAGGTGAGGAGGGGCGACGGTAGGAGGGAAGCCACTCACCTCCTGCCCCTCCGTGGTCTTCCTTGGCTGCGCTGGCCAAGCCCCTACTCAGGGACCTCAGAGGCAGAGCCATTGCTGCAGGACACCGAGCTGGGGACCGCGCTGTCCTTCCTTCTCCTTCACCGCCGCCTAAGTTCTCCGCCCCCTGTTTGAGCCAATCACCTGTTGAGCCCAGAACAGGGGTCGCTATTTTTAGGGTCTTCTATATTTAAAATAGGGTCCAGCTGACGCGAGATCCTCTCCAGACAGCTGCACCCGCGTCTTCTATTTTGGCCCTTGTCTTAGGAAAAGGGAAAGAACCAGAAGGTGGCGCTCGCCAGCACGGGTTTCCTGCGAAACAATCCCGAGAGGGTCGCCGGGGAGAGAGCCGCCGCCGGGCTGCTCCCCCAGGCTGTGAGGACCGTGGTAGGGGAAGGAGCCTAGTGAGAGCCGGGTTGTGGCTCGCTGCCCGGAAGAAGGCTTAGGGAACGCGAGCGTGGCCCAAGGAGGAGTGCTGGGAACGCGCGAACGTAGTGACCGCTGCGCGCAGCAGGGCTGATGAGGCCGTGGGTCCCCCCCGCAGCTGGGGGTGAGCGGGCCTGGTTAGAGGGGTCTCGGGTCAGGAGTCCTTTAAGGGCACATTGAAAGTGTAATGCGCTACTCGTTATTATGGTTGCACACATTTTATCCAATGTTGCAGTCCAGTGGTTGGCGCATGGTAGGTTAGCCTTTAATAAATGCTTATAGAGTAAACCCAGTGGTTTTTTGCCAGCTAAATAATGTGCTCTCTAAATTTAAAAAAAAAAAAAAAAAGTGTAAGTAACAGGGCAGGGGAGAAAACTCGTGGGTCTAATCATCTGCCTGGCAAGTGCGAGGACCCAAGATGGATCCCGGCTACCGGAACTGGGTCGGCGGTGGCACACACCTGTGATCCCAGTGGTGGGAAGGCTGAGACAGGAGGATCTCTGCAGGTGCGCGCTGCGCAGGGAGACTGTTTAAACAACAACAAAGGGAAGCAGAAGCAACAGAAATGCACCAAGCCCCTCGTTCACTGTGTACTTCTTTGCAAAGAACAGACCTTATTTACTTTCACTAACTTTAAAAGCTCAGCAGTTGGGCATCTTAAGTAGTTCTTGGTATCTCTGGGACAGCCAGAGATGCTTACAGTCTGCGCAGCTGTGTGAGATACTGCCGTGGTCACCCTGGGTGCCCAGGCTCTCGTGAAGGCTGTGGGGAGGCTGAATTCTTGTGCCGTTACCGTGACCTGGGAAAGAAGTCTTCCTAGAGCTTGGAAGCTCCCCTCTCCCCTCCAATCAGTGAACTGGCTTCAGTTACCCAGGCAACAGCCCTGAGAAAGGCTGGGAAATTGAGTTCTGTTTTCTTGTCTCCAGATAGGAATTGTATTGTGGGAGAGAAATCCCCAAATATAGGGATGGTATTCAAAATATTTTTAGCAACCATAAACCTGACAAAGGCCTTCTGCAGAGTGTGATATCGCATCTGGCAACGTGGAGGCAATGGAAGGCCTAGGCAGGCATGCACCCGATTTGGTATAAAGCAGGACCCCATGAGACCAGGCAACAAAGATTCTACCTGCTTTGGTCAGTTTTGTGTCCACAGCACTCAGCACGGACGCCCATGTGAAGCAGTTGCTCTGAAATGTGTATTCTGTGAATGCTTGAAGCATGTTACGGTGATTATCCCTTTATTTGTTTACTTATTTATTTTATGTATTTGGTACAGGGTCTACAGGGCCTCACTAAGTAGATCAGACTTGTAGTGATTCTCCTGGTTTCAGCTTCCCAAGCACTGGGATTACAGGCATGAACCACTGTGCCCAATCTCTGTCTCTGTCTCTGTCTCTGTCTCTCTGTCTCTGTCTCTGTCTCTCTGTCTCTGTCTGTCTCTGTCTGTCTCTCTGTCTCTCTCTCTCTGTCTCTCTCTCTCTCTCTCTCTCTCTCTCTCTCTCTCTCTCTCTCTCTCTCTCTCTCTCGGAACCCAGGATTGAACTCAGGCCCTTGTGCTTGTCAGGCAAGCACATATTCTACTGAGCTATCTCCCCAGCACCCCCAGTCTCAATCAGCCTCTCAGCATGCCCTTTAGAAATGGCTTTCCAGAACTATTGTATAGGAGAGCGTCTGCAGCTTTCATCCCAGGGTACTGAAGTGTGGACTTCACAAAATAAGAAAGATGGCGCTTTTTCCTTTATTACTACACGTTTACAGTACATAGTGTTTACATACATCCTAGGAAACAGGTGTATCACTTAACACACTTTAATTCTTTTTATTCACCTAGGTACCCCTCCCTCCCTCCTCTTTCCATTTTTAAATACCCTTCCCATTTGCAAAAGATCTATGAGGAAGACACATTTTCAAGAAGGAGCAGGGGAGATAGCTCAGTGGCACAGTGCATGCCTGGCAAGTGTAAGGTCCTGAGTTTGATTCCTGGTACTGAAGCAAAAAAAAAAAAAAAAAGGGAGGGGGTGTTTAATACGTATATCTTGTCTTGGGTTTAAATGGAGCACTAACTTCTCCCTCTTCTCCGGGCACCATTTTTTCCCTTGTTGGATGTCAAACGTCACTGTAGGAAGTTATTCCTATGAGGAATTCTTCCTGCATTTGTTTATTCTAGTTGGACTTTGGATTCACTGCAGAGACAAGGCTGTAGCGCTCTGGGAGGCTGAGGCAGGAAGACTGCAAATTTAAGGCCAGCTTGGGCAATTTAGTGACCTACTGAGAACTTGTGAAAGAAAGGAAGAGCCTGCAGATCTACAGGTGAGATCCATGTGACAGCCCTGGGTTCAATCCCTAGTAGGAACAGAACAAAACCAAACAATCTTATCCCCACCCTACTTAGCTACCAACAAGGCTCCTGGATAAAAAGTAATGAAGAGGGGTAATTTTACTTGATAACCTTCCAGGCTCCCTTTGTCCCCCAAGAGGTCTTTTCAAACAGCTTGCTGGGAATTCAGCCCTGGGTTCCCAGCTTAGATGTCCTGCACAGGCCGGAGGCTCATGTGCCCAAGCTCCAAGATGCTGAGGTTAGTCTGCGCTTCTTTTTTTTTTTTTTTTAAGAATTTTATTTTATTTCTTGTTTCAGAATTTTTGTTTGTTTGTTTGTTTATTTTTACAGCCAGCTCAGCCTGCCCTGAGGGCAGAGCTGGTGCAGCATGTGGTGCCAGGGATCGGACCACAGTCCCTGCAGCTGCCCAAGCTTTCCTAAGCAGGCGCTTTAGACTACTGAGCCATCCTGCCAGGCCGGTCTGCGCTTCTGATGCCAATCCTGATGATGTCTGCACAGTGCAGGTGGAACACAGTTCTGTGCCTACCGTGACTCATGAGCGCGCTTTCAGCAACTGGATTGCTGCCTCAGCCTCCTGTGTGTAGGGGTATAGTTTGTTCTCTGAGGGAAGAACAAACTCACCAGTTCTTAGGTAAACACCCACATTCAGCACCCCAACCCTGTCAGCCATGTTTCAGAGACACTAGGCCCTTCTCTTAAAGCCCATATGGAAGCCTTTTTTTTTTTTTTTCCAGGATTGAGGTTCAAACTCATGACCTTGCACTTTCAGAAGCCACTTTGAAGAGTGGATTTAAAGAGGGAGCAAGAGGAGCCTGGCAGGATGGCTCAGTGGTCTAAAGCGCCTGCTTAGGAAAGCTTAGGCGGCTGCAGGGACCACAGTTCGATCGCTGGCACCACATGCTGTGCCAGCCCTGCCCTCAGGGCAAGCTGAGTCAGCCATTAAAAACAAACAAACAAACAAACAAAAGTTCTGAAACAAGAAATAAAACAAAATAAAATAATAAATAAATAAAGAGGGAGCAAGAAACAGCCTGTTTATTTGAACTAGATTAAGATGTACCAGACTTGAGGGGCTTCTGTTATCATTATCACAGTGATGTGAAATGACAAATTTTTCACTTGTAAAACGGGACTCAAATTGCACTTTTAAGTTTTAGTTAAAACTCAGAGCTAGCCGGGCGTGGTGGCTCACGCCTGTAATCCCAGCACTAGGGAGGCTGAGGCAGGAGGATTGGTGCGAGTTTGAGACCAGCCTGGGCTACAAAAGTGAGCGCAGGACCAGCCTCAACTGCATAGCGAGACCCTGTCTCAAAAAGACAAAAAAAAAAAAAAAAAAAAAAAAAAAAAAAAAAAAAAAAAAAAAAAAACTCAGAGCTTTTCTGTGAAGCTGTAGCTTTTCTCTAAACTTTTTTCCAGAATACTTGTGACTTGTTCCCCATGTACTATGGTCCATGTTCTGTTGAGAACACATTTTGTAGCTAGGATAGATATAAATTTCTTCAGTATCTATTGTACACTGGGCGTGGTGGCGCACGCCTGTTATCTCAGCACTCGGGAGGCTGAGGCAGGATTGTTATGAGTTCAAGACCAACCTGGGCTACAAAGTGAGCTCAAGGCCAACTGGAATTGCATAGCAAGACCCTAGTCTCAAAAAGAATACATATAATATATATATATATATATATATATATATGTATATATAGAGAGATAGCCTTAATGAATTATTAATGGGTACTTGAAAGGATTTAGCCTTTGTTAAAATTAGTCAAATAAATTATACATGGGGGTATATTTGGAATACAGCCCACACTGCAAAAGACTTAATAGTTGAGCCTCTGTACTTTCATTTTCTCTTATTCTAGAATAGCTTAAAGTCACACAGCAAAATCAATCTATCCCCTGTATCCCGATTTCAGTCAAGTCTCTCTCTGAGGCTAAGGACGAGAGCTTAGGCTAGAGCGGCCACATGCACACAAGTGGCTTGGCGGCCCCCTGACTGCTGGGACCCCAGACAGGGCTCCTTTTCACCAAGGACAGAGTGTGAAGCGTTGACTCCTGTGGGGGACATTTGCCTGACATCCTGCATGCTGTGACACTGGCCTGGCGAGTGTTGAGGGGACCCTGCCATGCTGACTCATTAATCTCAGGTATTTTCTAAAGCAGTATTCTGCAACTAGTAAATGCTGGTAATGGAAGATGTGCTTGGAGGCCTTTATGTGACACCAAGTTTAACTGTCAACTTAATTGACTTAGGAGCCACCTAGAGGATCTGTCATGCTTCTCAATAGGAGGTGTCTGGGGAGGTGTGACCTTGGGAACTAGCTCTGCACCCTGGGACCTTCTTTTCTGGCGCTGTTCCCTGTTCTGCTCTGCGGCCACAATGAGGTGAACAGCCTTCCTCTGGAGCCTCTCTCTCGTATCTCTGCCCTGGCGCCAGATGACTCTACAGTAAATCACCTAAAACTATGGGCCACACTAAGCCTCTCTTCCCTAAGTGTAGATGTTGGGCGGTAGTGACAAAAAGTTGATAATACATGCACTGTACTCAGCCCACCCTCCCCCCTTTTCTTTTAGGTCCCAGGGATAGAACTCAGGACCTTGCACTTGCCAGGCAGGCACTTATGCTGCTGCGCTATCTTCCTGGTCCACTGTACTACTGTTGCTGCTGAAAATTTGATGTGACCACATGGCAATTTGATTTCATTGCTTTTCTTTATTCGTCACTATAGAAAATAAAGTCATGGAATGACAGAGAAAGTAACCAGGAAGCCCTTGATCAGGTGTGGTCACTTTTGTGCTCACCTTGTTTAACTTCCAAGTTTGTCCCCATTGCACTATAGAGGACAACAATAATAGAAAAGACATAAGTGTGAGCATAGAAACTTGAGCAGCTTGCCGGGCGTGGTGGCGCTTGCTTGTAGTCTGAGCACTGGAGAGGCTGAGGCAGGAGAGCTGCCCTGAGTTTAAGGTAATGCCTGGACCAAGTAGTGAACTCAAGATGAGCCTGAATTACACAGTGAGACAGGCAGAGAGACAGACAGACAGACAGACAGACACACACACACACACACAAGAACTTGAGCAGTTGGAAGTAGTTCCTTCAGGTGATATTTATTTAGTGTCTACTATGAGTCAAGACCAGGACTTCTGCTGTACAGCTCATAGGCTGCTGGGGAAGCAGAAATGTCACCAGCCAGTCACAGTGGTTCTCACATAATGCTATGTAAGCAGTTAGCACGCCAAGTGTGATATGAGAATTCAGGAAAGCTGTCAGTGGAGGTGGGGCTCAGATGGTGAGCAGGATACGTTTGGGAGACCTAAAAGCGCAAAGGTTGAGATAAAGAAAGCTGTGGGTGGAAGGACCTGGTTAGTGGTGCCATACAGAGCCCAGCTGAGAAGACGCGTGCCCCGTGTTGAGGCCCTGTAGCCCCACTCTGTTGGGAAGGGGGGGTGGGAACGGACTGAGGGGGCTGACAGGCGCTAGCAGTGGGGCAGGAGAATCCAGCTGGGGGGCTGCGGGAGGGTGAGCTGCGATGCGAGGACTGGGAGCAGACGGAGTTCGCCCTTCAGACAGTGACGCTGGGAGGGACAAGTCAGTGGGGCCGAGGAACTTCTAAGAGGAATGAATGTGACGTGTGCCTGAGGGGACTTGGGGCCAGGGTGCAGTACTGTGGGACAAAGGCAGTGCAGCGAACGTGGCGGCTGGGCGGGTGATGCCTAAGGACTTCTGTGTAGTTTGGATTCTCATAGGGTAACGTTTTTCCCACTCCAATAACACATCGTTAGGACAACCAGTAAATAACTTAGAACTACTTCGATTTAATATTAATTTAATATTAGTCATTGAGAGAGGCAATACTTATTTCCCTGCCCGTAACAGTAGCGTTTCTATATTTCAGTAGTGTACATTTGCCTAACGCTTACTTAAATCCTTCACTCTATAAACTGAAGTTCAAGGAAAAGAACAGGAAGGATGCATTGAGGGGCAAAACCCAACAAAACTTAATAAACAGAAAGGTCTGCATGCCTATGGAGGATCAATAGTAAAGGCTTCAGAAGCGAGTAGGCGTCACCCACGGAGGTACGCACCTGTAATCCCAGCACACTGGGAGGCTAAGGCAGGAGGACTGCAAGTTTAAACCAAGCGGGGGTAACTTAACAAATTCATGAGCCCTTGTCTCAAAAAATGGAGGAGTGAGGGACATAGTTCTTTTTTATTTATTTAAATTTGGGGGCATATAGTCCAATGTGAAGAAAACCCCAGGCTCAGTCTCCAGTACCACCAAAAAAAATGAGTAGAGGGGAAATTATGGCTGATCTATCTGTGAAGCTACAGGAAGTCACCCCTAGGACTGCAGCCATGCATTCTTCAGTGTCTGGCAAGGTTAGATTTCTGATTGAAAACCCTTCCCTCTTGGGAGACCCTGGTAGGGCTCCGGGTGGGTCTCGAGGTGCGAGGAGCTTGGTGCTCCCTCAAAGCCACGCCCACACCGGAAGGCTGGTCTGTGCGGCGAATCCTCTTGTGCTGACTCAGCACCGTGCTCGTATCACCGAGAACCGCCCACGCTCCTGCATCTTCTGGCCCCATCGGTTGCAGCCCCTGGTACTGCTAACAGGACGCTACCCACTTCCGATTCTCCCAGGAGCACTTCCGGTGCTACAGACCTAGGTTCTCCCACAGGGGTTGCCCTGAGGGCACGCGCTGGTGCTTGATGGGGATGTCAGGCTCTTTTAGGACAAGACTGTCCTATTACCCAACCTGTCCACTGGCAGAGACATTGCTCTTAGCACGGGGGCTGCCCTTGGCAAACACAGGGTGCTATAAAAGAAATAGACTAGAACATGGAATCCTCCAAACACCCAGCCATATGAAGATACCCAAACATGTATACCCGATGCCACAAAGCCTTTGCCACTGAGACACAAGACAGCCAGAGAGGGCCAGCAAGATAGCTCAGCAGACTAAGCACTTGCTTAGGTAAACACAGGGCCCAGGGTTCAATCCCCTAGTAGGCGTGCTGAGCCAGTAATGGAGTCTGAGCATGGTAGCGTATGGTTGTAATTCCAGCAGTAGGGAGGCAGAAAACAGGAGGAGCACTATGAATGTGAGCTGTGCAGTGAGACCCTACACACACACACACACACACACACACACACACACACACACACACAAAGACATCCAGAAAACTTTGACCACTGATGCTTACTAAGATCTTCCCACCTCATGTTCCTCAACTTCTTTCCGACCCTATAAAAAAAAAAAAAGAACCCAAAAACTTCACTTCTCTCGCTTCTTTTTGTTCCCTACAGATGGCCTTTCGCCCTCTGTGTGCCTCTACCCAGGCATAATAAATTCCACACCATGGTGCCTTTACCCAAGTCTAGTGGTCTTGGCTGGTCTCTGCCTTGAGCCATTCCTTACCGGGGGGACTCCTGGCTGAAGGCCCCAGCAATATTCTACACAGGCGTGGCCTGTCTTCCAGTTAGGTCAGGGAGGGCTCTGGGTAAGGCTCTCGGTACCCTCAGAGAGCACACACGGCTGGTCACCTTTTGAGTGCACTGTTGTTAGAGGAGCTCACCCCTGGTAAAGAAGCGTTTCCCACACTCAGGACAGGTCAGCGCGGCAGCCACGCATGCCTCTGGCTCGCCAGGGAGGTTAGCCTTACAACGTGGACCTGCTGAGTTCCTGAGGTGGAGAGAGGAGGAGGAGGAGGGAGGGCTGGTGAGAAGTGGAGAGGAATAGCCCACAGCTGCAGGTGAACAATGTCCGGAAGTGAGGAGCCGGAGGCATGGGGGTGCTGGTGGAGGCAGGGCACCGAGCAGGGTGATGACATAGGAGGGAAGAAATGCAGCTAAAAAGGAGCAAAGTGGAGGGGTCAGCGAAATGGCTCCGCGGACTAACGCGCCTGCAAGGAGATGCAGGGCCCAGGGGTTCAGTCTCTGGGCCCACCATGCCAGCCCCGCCCCCAGGGCACGCTGAACAGACAACTGAGACTGGGCATGGTGGTGCCCACCTGTAATCCCAGCTCTTGGGAGGCTGTAAAGGGCTGGATCACTATGAGTCCGATCTAGTAATGAGACTGAACACTCTGTAGACCCTTCCCTAAAATACACAAAAAAAAAAAAAAAAAAAAAAAAAAAAAAAAAAAAAAAAA
>PVJA010044622.1:0-16069 GCA_004027025.1 Myocastor coypus | reverse complement strand
GTCATCGCCCATAAATCCCACATGGCAGTCTGGGAGTTAGTTAATACTTCCAATGGAAGCGTCATAGATTGGAGCCCTTATGGCTCTGCCCAGATGACAGAAGGGAAGGAATTAAGATGAAAATACTGCATTATTACTCAGGCATGTGTTTACCCCCTCCACCTGTTGCTTGTAGGACCTAGTTGTTGGAACCCTTCTAATGATACCATTACATGTTACAATTGTTTTTTATATACATGTTTGAATTCTTCTATTAGCTTTAATTTTTCTAGGGATAATATTTATATTCTCAGGACAAGGACCAGAATCTGACTTCCAATACAACTATATCACTCGTGGTAAGACTCCTTTTCCATGCTGCAGATGTTAAAGAAAAGAAAAGCTTAAACTCATGATAGCCTTCACATCCAGAACCGCTACTGCCAGAGTCGCATTGCAAGGAATACAAACTGTTCATTTTGTGCAGCAGTGGCACAAGGACTTAAAACAATTATGGACTTCTCAAAGACATGTAGGCCCAGAGTTAAAGAATAAGATAAGTGGTTTAAAACAAGCAGTTATTAAGTTAGAAAGTCAAATTGTTAATCTACAATATCAACCTTGTTTAAAGTGTGACTGTAATACTTCATTTTGTATAACTTCCATTTTATGGAACCAAAATTGACTTGTTACAAAATATCTCTAGTGGCATTGAAAACCTTAATCCTTTTCATGTTATCTCATGGTTTGGTAGAAATGTAGAGATCTGTGTATGTTATCCCTATACTTTTTATATATCCTGTCTACTTTGACAACAAGGATAGATTCAGCAAAAAGCTAAGGATCAAAAGTCTATAGCCCTCACCCTAATGCTTAAAAAAAATCATCTTATAGCATTAAAAAAAATAAAAAAGGGGATATGTAGAGATAATCTTTAGAGAACAATAAAGCCCAAGAACAGCTATAGGGGGTTACTTGGGGATTCCTGAAACCTGGATTCAAGGAAGCAGATAACCTGTTTATTCTAATGGCTCCTTGATTGGTGTCTCTTCCCTTGCCTGGGATGTTACTGGTTGTCTCCTCCCCTGCTTGGAATGTTTTCAATTAGCATTTGTATTAACCTGATGTTAGGTAAATGGTGATGGAAGTAGTGGTCTCTAGTCTGCATTCCCCAAAGCAGTTGTGCAAATTCTACAGTCTGTCCTTTGGTATTCAATAAAAGTAAGATTCTTCTGTGGGTCGAGGCTCACTTCCAGAGTGAGTCCTCTGAGCTAAATTCATCGGGTTTCTCGTTGTTCCTTTCGGCTCGACACCAGAACATTACAACAATTCCTTCTTATGTTTGGCCTCTGACTCTTCAACCTAATAGTAAAGTTTATCTGTTCAAGGTTTCAGATGATTACTCCCAGCATGATCTTCCCCACTCCCAAAAAGGAAAGTAAACTGTAGGGGGAATATGTGTTTGATCCATAGAAGCACCTGAACTTCTATGCCTGGATAAATGGGTATTTAGAGAATCTAAGAGACCGATCCTGTGATTTTTATTCAGGTTTTATTTGCAAATGATTCTGAAATTATGCCATCAACACCTTACTTTTGGAACTGGGTTTACTGGACATGATTCTTTAGTCCCAAACTGTAAGGCAATGAATAAAATGAGTAAGTAGTAAAAGTCATTTTCAGCAGCAATTAAACATAGTTAACAAAGTCAGGGAGATAGCTCAGGGGCACAAGTGCCTGCCTGGCAGGTGTAAGGTCTTGAGTTTGATCCCTGGTTCCGCCAAAAAAAAAGAAAAAAAAAAAAAAGAAAGTAAACATAGTTAACAAATACACCTCTACATTTAATAACCTGCACATTATTTTAGGGTGCTCAAAGAGTTGTGGAGGCTGCTGTCTTTTCTTTATGGTTCTACTTACTGATAGCCAATGGGAAAGAGCTTATCTTCACAGTCAGAGAGATCATTCAGAATTCCTAAACAGTCAATTGTCATGGAGCCTGACCAAAGGAAGAAAAATGGATCAGAGGATATAATGGAGGGATCATTTTATAATGAGTACTAGAAAGCGGCCAAATCATAACATAGTCTTGCTCAATGGCCAAGGTCTAGGTCATACCAATCATCATGTGGATATTTTCTGGTTCCAAGCCATTTAGGAACTTCCTTCTCAAGCTGATGCCTTCAAAATCCACAAACACTCTTCTAAAAACTTCAAATCCATTCTCAGGAACCACCTTAAATAAAAACCCAAGATTGTTGTTAATCCTTTACCTAGTATACTTAAGGTGCTGACTCAAGGGAAATATCTCTAAAATCATGCTCCTATTTTGTAAGCAGCAGGTTATTTGTCACAAGATCAGTGTACAAATACATAGTAGGAAGGCAAAATGGAGTTTACCACTTGGTTGTTTTTCAGTATTTCCTCCAAGAATTTTCCTAGAGAATTCACCAAAAGCAACCACATGAGGCATGGATGTTACTGAACAATTAAATGTCCTCAGTGTAAGAACCGAGTCTGAAAAGGCTACACACGGCGCAATTCCAAGTATAGGAAACTGCCAGATGGCAAAAGGATGGAGGCATAAGGAGATCAGTAACTGCCCAGTAGGTAAGGGAGAAAAATGGACAGGCAGGCAAAATAGAATTTTTAGACCAATGAAGATACACAGGCTGGGGATATAACTCAGTGGCATAAATGCCTGCCTAGCAAGCATAAGGTCCTGAGTTTGATCCCCAGCACTAAAATAAATAAACACACATACTACAATGATACATGTTTTTGTTTTTTATGATATTGAATCAGAGCCTTCATGGTGGACTATAGCACCAGTTTGTGTGTTTGTTTTTTTGGTTATTTTCATTTTATTGACCAACATTTCTATTTTACCTTAAAGAGTATAAATAAATTTTTCTTTTTTGTTTTTTTTAAAGAGAATATAAAAAGTATTAAAAAAGGAAAAACTACAAATGATACAGAATTTCACTAAACAAAGTATGAACTTGACAGTAAACAAAGAGGCTTCAGAGACTGAACTCAGGAACTTGAGCTTGCTAGGCAGGTGCTTATGCCACTGAGGCATCTCCCTGGCCCTATGTTTTGTTTTTTTTTTCTGTCTTTTTGAGACAGGGTCTCGCTGTACAGTTCAGGCTGGCCTTGAGCTCAGTTTTGTAGCCCAGGCTGGTCTCAAACTCTCACTGATCCTCCTGCCTCAGCCTCCCAAGTGCTGGGATCACAGGCATGCGCCACCACGCCTGGCCTTCCTATGTGTATTTGTTTTGAAATAAGGTTTCACAAAGTTGCCAGAACCAGGCTTGAAGCTTCAATGTGCTTGCCTCAGCTTCTGTGTACCACTATACCTAACCAAATACATAGTATTTTTAGGGCCAGGAATATGGCTCAGCGGCACAGCGCCTGCCTGGTAAGTGTGAGGTCCTGAGTTCAATTCCCAGTATCAAACAAAGTATTTATCCAAACCATAAAATGTTATGTATTATGGTTTGCGTCTAGTTGTTCCCTCAAAGCCTCATGCAGTTATGGGGCAGACTTCCAGAATTTGTGATTAACTCATGATCCACTTGAGTTATGGGTATGAGTACTGCTGGGATTATGAATACTGCACTCAGCCTGGGGTGGACAGCCTTGGTCTCTGTTGCTATTGTTGCTACCCCTCCCATTGGCTCTCTGCTCTTTGCCACTGCCATGAAAGGCTGCTGTTTGCCATGTGTTGCTCTGCCTTCGAGCCAGCTGAATATGCACTGAAACCTCCAGTAACTGTGAGCTAAATAAAGAAACTGTCCCTTTCTTCATTTTGAGTGGGGGGGTATTTGTTCTAGCAGGGAGAGAAGAGTAACTGAGACATACATGAAGAGAGTATCCTAAGGATAGCTACCACCTATGGATGGTGCAGATGTATGAGTGTGGTTCACCAGTTGTGATAAATGTATCAGTCACTCTAATGGAAGTACTCTAATGGGGTAGCTGACTGTATATAGAGACCAGGGATATACAGAAAACATATTTTCTGTTGTTTTGCTGTGAGGCTAAAATTACTCTAAAAAAACTTTACTGAAAAAAAAAAAAAAGCAAGTAAAGCTGTCTCACCTCGCCTTTGATCAAATCCCGATGTCGCTGGCAATACACTTTCTTATCATCCAGAAAGACACAGTTCTTGGCTCGGGAACACATGAAATGGTAATTGCTGGTGCAGGATGTGAGACAGCAACCCACGGTGGCTCCTGGCTTCTGGCAGAATTCACATCTCTAAAACCAGAAGAATATACTTGTTCAGATTTTTAGATGCTTTAAAACATCTGCCATCTCTTCTACAGAATCACCCTGTTTTCAGATTTCTACAACTCATCTTATGTATTGGTTACTTGCTGAATTACGGGGCAATTTTACACGAGTTACAGAGCTTCCTCAAATCTTTTTTTTTTTTTTTTTTTAGGGTCTCACTATTGAGTCACAGTGATCCTCCTGTTTGTACCTCCCAAGGGCTGGGATTACAGACATGCACCACCATGCCCAGTATCACCAGCTCAGCGTGCTCTAGAGCGGGACCAGTGCGGCAGGAGGGGCCAGGAACTGAACCCTGTCTCCTGTGCTTCCTCTAAGCAAGTGCTAAATCTGCTGAGCTATACCACTGGCCCTCCTCAAATCTTTTTCCTATTATCCACAAGACACTGTAACTACCAACTTAAAATATTACAACCGGCTCTAGAACTTGGAACAAAACATTTTTTTTTTTTTCCCCTAGGATGCAGCATTAATTGACAAGACAACACTGTGAAGATCAGTGAGAGCAATGTCACTTTTCAAGAAGAGCTATTCCAAAGTGACAGAGTTCTACAAAGACTTTTCTAGTCAAAACAATAGTTCTTTCGATATTAGTCTTCACAAAAGACAAACTTAGATGACTCAAGGCTTTCCATTAACTGGGCCTGTATGTCACCATGTTTTTTTTTTGTCTTTTTTTTTTGAGACAGGGTCTCACTGTGCAGTTCAGGCTGGCCTTGAGCTCACTTTTGTAGCCCAGGCTGGTCTCGAACTCATAGCGATCCTCCTGCCTCAGCCTCCCGAGTGCTGGGATTACAGGCGTGCGCCACCACGCCCGGCTCACCATGTTATTTTGTTATAGTCATAATCCCAATTCTTTTCCAAGCAACACTTTTTGTACTCTCCAGACAGCTAACTTATGTTTTATGGCATGTGCTATTTTGTTCTTTTTCTTTTTAAAAATTTTTTATTTTGTACAGGGTCTACAGGGTCTCACTACATAGATCAGACTCATAATGACTCTTCTGTTTTCAGCCTCCCAAGTGCTTGGATTACAGGTGAGTGTCACCATGTCCAGGGTCAACTGCTGTCTCAGGGTGCCCCAGGGACGGGGCAGGCACAGTGCGCCAGGGATAGAACCCTGGTTGCTGCACTCTGCCTAAGTAGGCACTTTAGTCGGCTAAGCTATCAAGGCCAGCCCTGCTATTTTGTTTATTGGTTGGTTTCTCATAGGCAATCCTTCATCCTCCACCCACTGAACTACATCTTTAAATTTTTTATCTCATCAATGCCTTTTCTGATTGTTGTCATCTGCTATTTACCATTATCTTTTGTTTTAGAGACAGGATTCTGCTAAGCTGCCTTGAACACCTGCTTTAGCCTTCTGAGTAGCCCCATGCCTGGTTCCACATGCTTTATCTCTATCTATCTATCTATCTATCTATCTATCTATCTATCTATCTATCGAATCTATCTATCTTAGGAATTTACTCTTCAGAATATTGATTCAACTGTGTTATTTAAGATCATTAGTCCCTTTCAGTAACTTTCTCACCTATATGAATTATGTCCCAAATTAGATAATACTTTATTTCCTATTTCTTTTGCATGCTCTTTCAATCTGCCTACAACCTACCCCAATACTTGGTGGCTTTACTACTTTGAAATATTGTGAAAACTCTCAGTAAGACAGCATTTTCCCAAAAAAGAGCACCTACAAACAGAGCCAGAGGGGCCTGGCGGGATGGCTCAGTGGTCTAAAGCACCTGCTTGGGAAAGTTTGGGCGGCTTCAGGGACCGCAGTTCGATCCCGGGCACCACATGCTGCGCCAGCTCTTCCCTCGGGGTGGGCTGAGCTGGCCATAAAAATGAGTGAATAAACAAACAAAGGTTCTGAAACAAGAAAAAAAATAAATAAATAAAATAAAAAAAATTCTTAAAACAAACAAACAAACAGAGCCAGAGTCTTTCTTACCAGCTGCTTGCCCCGGATCACAGCCATATGCACGTTCTTTAATGATCCATCATCATCTTCAAACACTTCCGCTGACCACAAAGCACAATTTACGTGTGTCCACTCATTTTGGCCAATATATAATAAACGGCCAGCATCCTATGAAATAAAGAGGTTTTTTCTTAACAGTTATAAGGTTAAAAGAGGTTTTCCTTGGTCTTGCTTTACCTCAGTCAAGATAATTAAAAAAAAAAGCAACTGTAATTCTTCAATTTAGATCACAGTGCTTTTTTAATGTTTCTGTTTCTATTTTTTTCCTTTCTATTCTATTTTTCTATAGATAAACATCTTCTATAACTACAGAACTAAAAACTGAGCAGTAGCTGATAAGTTTATATAGCTGTGCACTAACTTTTCCAGAACTATATTGCAAGCCAATTCTCTCAGACTATTGAACTTTTTAATCCTCACAATTACTGTCAGCATTATTATTTTCATTTTACAGTTAAAATGAAGGTCACAGAATTTAAGCTACTTGCTGAGGTCAATAAGTATACAGTTAAGCACAGTAATGAACTGAGACAGCCTTTAAGAATTAAGGTTAACCCAGTCTGCTATTTTACATTAAACACAATCTTTTTAATACGAAACTAACATTTTACTAACTACAAAAATCTTTTTGGAGAACTTTCAGTAGGAAGTAGCAAATATCAATAGCTTAACTTATGGCAAGTGAACTTTTAAACCATTACATCTTTTAAATCAATTAACTCAGTTAAAAAATGTTCTTAAGAGCCAAGAACTGACAAATATTAACTAAAAACACTACCCAGTCATCAAGTGTTGACACAAAGGACAAACAGCTTATGTGAGCGGTCTATTAAATAGGATCTCATGCCCCAGAGTACTTACATTAGCGCTGCCATCACCATACATCAAACATAGCGCACACTGCCTATTATCTTCTATTCCTGGGGGTGGATTTAGCTCTGGACTATCTTCTCGACTCCTATCGGTACCTGGGAAGCCAAAGGACATACAGTTAAAATTGGCAATACTATGAGTTCCAGAAAGAAAAAATAAAACGATTCAGCTTTTTATAAAATACTTTCAAAAAATCTTCAAAGTTATGTTACTTCACCATCCATGTTAAAATACTCAAGTATTTATTATTTTTATTATCTTTTTTTTTTTTGAGATAGGGTCTCGCTATGCAGTTCATGCTGGCCTTGAGCTCACTTTTGTAGCCAAGGCTGGTGTCGAGCTCACACTGATAACTCCTGCCTCAGCCTCCCAGCTGCTGGGATTACAGGTGTGTGCCACCACGCCTGACCTTCAAGTATTTATATCAAACAAAGCCTTGTTACTGTCCCAGGTGAAACAATAATATTGATTTTCATTACTTTCAAGGATAGCTCAAAAACTCCTTCCTGATATCAAGGACAGGGATACTCTGGATGTTGAACTCAATTCATTCCACATTTGTGTTTGAACACTGAGAAATTTGAGAACTAAACATATTTTTCCCTCAAATAATGGAAAATCTAATCACTGATTCTGAGGCCAAAAATCACACAAATTCATTTTTCTAAGACTTTAACAAATTGGGGCCTGGCAGGATGGCTCAGTGGCCTAAAGTGCCTGCTTAGGAAAGCTTGGGTGGCTGCAGGGACTGCAGTTCGAACCCCGGCACCACATGCTGCGCCAGCCCTGCCTTCAGAGCAAGCTAAGCCAGCCATAAAAATAAATAAACAAACAAAAGTTCTGAAACAAGAAATAAATAAATAAATAAATAAATAAATAAATAAATAAAATTAAAAAATTCTAAAAAAAAAAAAAAAGACTTTAACAAAATTTTCAATGATTTCCTTAACTTGATCATAGTTATCACAATTTCCCTTTTAGATTTTTTGGTAGCAGGAATTGAACTTGTGGCCTCATGCTTGCCAGGCAGATGCTATGCCACTGAGCTAGGTCCCTGGCCCTCCCCTTAGCTTTATTATTAGGGCTAGTATTCTTAACTTACTTTGAAGCCATGGTTATGCTATTTTACCCAAATAAAATGCCAAAGAAAAAAAAAAAAAAGCCCAATGTTGAACGATAAGCACACCAACACAAGCACTGCAAGTTGTGGGGCAAGAGCATCATCTGGACTAAAGTGTCAGTTTTTAGTGTCTGCAATGAGGTATGAAGCACAATTCCTTCTTGGCTATAGATTTTTTCAAGTTGGATTTTCAGTTCGACTACTGAGCAGTTACAAATACCAAGCAGATTTTTTTGAGCTTTGCTATCTGAGCAGTGGAAAGTTTGAGCTTGGAGGGGACCACCCACTCCGGACCCTCCTCCTGTCTCTCTCTCGGACAAGAGCTTTCTTCCCCCCAGTAAATCTATTCTGCTATAAAAAAAAATGTTTGAGCTTGGAGATGTTTGACAACCAAGGTTATCACTATACATTAAATTTAGATTCACGAAGTCCATCATTTGTGTCTAGACAGTAACTCCATATGGCGCCTTACTCAAAATTGGTGGTGTAGGAGGATGCAACGGAGTTGGTGAGTCTGGTTCTCCAGGCCCTTTGGGTTTGGGAGCTGGAATGATTTTCTTCATTAAAGGAGGCTGCTCAGTGTGGCTGTTTTCCTCTCGCTCCTGCCACTGAGCATAATTATGGTCAAGTGAAGGTGGAAGCACTGCGTTTGGTAACATCCCACTGCTGAAAATAATTGATTCAACAAGTATTTATTGAACTCCTACAACATACCTAGAACTGCGCAAAATAATAAAATTCCTGATATTATCAGGTCTTAGGCCCATCTAACAGCCATTCACAGAATGTAAAAACAATCACAGAACTTAAAAATTGTGTAAGAACATAGACTATAGGACTTCATCACTAAAAAATTTATTTCTAATATGTAGCTCTTAGCTAAACTTCTAAGAACAAATGATGAGCTTATCTTACCAAAAATCAAAATAATCAACTGAGATAAAAATTAAAGGTGAAATATGGAGAACTAAGAGCAATAGCAAGCACTATCTGGACTAAGTAAAACAGAATCCAATTAGAACAAGGCCAACTATGCAGCTGTAACATACATGTACCGTCCATAGGCTACAAGTTAGGTAATGTTCCCCAAAATAGAACAAATATTTACCAAAGAACAAAAGGGACTAAGCTACACACACGAAAGGTGTACTCCAAACCAACACTAACAAGACATTCTGATTCATTTTTAAATATTAAAGTCCAGAGAGCTGAATATAGAAATCTGACAACTCTTAGATTTCCACCTGATAAGAAAAAAAAGGCACTGACTTACTTGCTTGATACTTTATTTGGCTCCCAATATCTGGACTTTTTGACACTGAACCATGGAAAAACTCGTTCCATTTGCTAAAGGAAAAAGAAGCAGAATGTAAACATGTGCACATTCGATTGGGAGTCACACAATATCCAACATCTTTATAGCAGACTCTGTTAATAGAAGATTACGTTCAGGTTACCAAGACAAAGAACCATCAACTCAGGTTACCTTACCAATTTCTTCCCAAAGAATCAGAGAAACAAATTAAGTCAAAATGTGGCAAAATAAAGACTAAGTTTGCTGTATTCATGGAGCAATTACTCACAAATAAGCATTAAAAACAGGAAATATTAATAAGATTTACCCGAATAAAAAAGGACTTGACCATGCTGTTGGCTTTTTTAATCTCTGGCTGCCCTCCATCTGAATTGATTGCTGCTTGAATGATCTTCACTATATCATCACTGAACTCCAACTATATATAAAAATAAAACATCCATTACGCATAAAACAGTATGTTCTTGGGGCTGGGGAGATAGCTCCGAGGCACAAGTGCCTGCTGGGCAAGTGCAAGGTCGTGAGTTCAAACCCTGGTCCCACAAAAAAAACAAACAAACAAACAAACAAACAAAAAAAAACCCAGTATGTTCTTAAAGCCACTTTCTCTTACTTCCTACCCATATAGCACAGATCCCGACAGAAAACTCACCCTTGTTTAAAATACTGCAACCTCTCTTTAGCTAAAGGTTTAAGATTTAAATCCCAAGGAATTATGGCATCAAGTGATCGGCAAGAGTGCAAGCAAATTAGCTCTATCATGATGAGTTCTCCAATCAGCTTTACAATCTTTCACTGAGACTAAGATGACCAACACAACTGAATAGCATACAGACCATGAAACAATAAATGACCATTTGCTATATTGTTTTGTGTGTGTTTGTGTGTGCAGGGCCTCACTACACAGCTCTGACTCATAGTGATCCTCCTGTTTCTTGCCTCCCAAGTGCTGGGATTACAGGCATGCACCACCATGTAAAGACTCCATTGTGTGCCCAGTGTGCCCGAGAGCGGGCCAGTGCAGCAGGGCGGGCCAGGAATCAAACCCTGGCCCCTGTGCTTCCCTAAGCAAGTGCTTAGTTGCTATACATTTTTAAAAACATTAAAGATTTCTATTTACAAATCCTCTCTATACAGGAAGACAGAGCTAAATGTAAAAAGGGAGAATCAATTATTTTCACATTAGCTTTCTCCAAACTAGTTCTTCTTGTCTTCTTTCTCTCTGTCTTTCAGAAACAGGGTCTTGCTATGCAGTTCATACTGGCCTTGAGCTCACTTTGTAGCATAGGCTGGTCTTGAACTTACAATGATCCTCTTGCCTCAGCCTCCCAAGTCCTGGGATTACAGATGTGCACCACCACACCTGTAATCACAGCTCATATTTTCTTTTTATACAAAAAATACACCACACCACACCTGTAATCCCCAGCTCATATTTTCTCTTTATACAAAAAATAATTCTCAGATGAAAACCTCATAAATGTATCACTGAAAGGCACATTCTAGTATAACCCTTTTTCTGAAACATGAAGCTGAAAATATTTCAGATATTTTTAGATATCTAAAGCTGCATGAGATCTCTAAAAGCAATAAAAATCATTTTTAAGTAGCTTGTATACTTGGATCTCCCAAAGACCCCAACTGGAATCTTAAACTGGTCTTTTGTTATGGAGACATACCACGGATATGTAGTTGCCCTGGTCCATTTTCCTCTTGACTCCTTCCAGGTCTAAAGGCTGCTGATCATCCTGCTTGCTGACCTCAGTAAGAATTGGTGGATCAGGTCCTTCAGGGGAGCTGCGGGAAGGTATACTCTCTTCTGTTTCAGGATTTAAGTCCGGAGGCTTGGCAGCCTGTTGCCAATAAAGAGATGAATGGATGGATATGGATGGATGGATGGACAGATGAAGATAGGTGGATGGACACATAGATGATTTTGTCTAGTACTAAGAATGAGGCATCCATGTAAGTTCTATTAAAGTTATTAAAAATGGTACTGCATATTCATATAAAATACAAAAACATGAAAATAATTTCTCAGAAGAAATAAGCTATGCATTAGTTCAGCTAGGCTAACTTCCAAATTTTACTTGATAATTTCCAAATCTAGGATGAAAGTCAAAACTGTTCTATTTTTGGGGTCTTGGGAATTCAACTCAAGGCCTTGTGCTTGTCAGGCAGATGTTGTGCTGCTAAGCTATATCCCCAGCTCCTAAAACTAATTGTTTTTAAGTACAACACAGAAAACAGCTCATTTTCTACTCAAAAAGGGGACTTGATCACTTTAATTCAAGTGAGTTGTAAGTTATCTGGGTGATTCTTCCAGCAGCATACTTTGTGTTTCAAACAACTTAGAGATGCACAGTCCAAAACGGGAAAGCAAGTTATCAGGTTGGCCACTGTAACTGCTTCAAAGCTGTTTCTGTTAGGATTTCTAATTCTCTCTATTCCTCTCAGAATACTTTTTTTTTTTTTTTTTTTTTCCCTAAAAAGCTACTCTGACCAGGTTACTCTTGTGGGTGAAGTCCTTCCTCATATCCCCATTACCATTATAGGATAAAGCCCAGATACCGTGTTACTGCAGTAATAATTGTTATTGTTACAAATTTCTTATTAAGTTATGCTTCTTTCCATTTCTTACTCCAAAGAAGGTCTTACTCTAGGTTCTAAAACTTTTTAAAATAATTAAAACCAAAACTAAAAAACAGTGGAAGAAACCAATCTCCTCAACCCCTGACTAGATAAAAACACCTAAGAATGAGATATTGGAAACAAAATGACCTGTGCAATAAAGAGCAACTGATTATGAACCCAAAGACAATAAAGGTTCTTTTTTTTTTTTTTCCTTGTTTCAGAACTTTTGTTTATTTATTTATTTATTTTTATGGCTGGCTCAGCCTACCCTGAGGGCAAGGCTGGCGCAGCATGTGGTGCCAGGGATCGAACCATGGTCCCTACAACCGCCCAAGCTTTCCTAAGCAGGCGCTTTAGACCACTGAGCCATCCTGCCAGGGCCCCAACAATAAAGATTCTTTTTTTTTTTTTTTAATTTTTTAAAAAATTTTATTTATTATTTTTATTCTTGTTTCAGAACCTTTGTTTGTTTATTCACTCATTTTTATGGCCGGCTCAGCCCGCCCCCAGGGCAGGGCTGGCGCAGCATGTGGTGACGGGGATTGAACTGTGGTCCCTGAAGCCGCCCAAGCTTCCCCAAGCAGGTGCTTTAGACCACTGAGCCAACCCGCCGGGCCCCAACAATAAAGATTCTTAAAACAATAACAACAAAACACCGAAGGGAACCTGTGGCCTACCTGCCGGTACCGTAGCAAATGGCTGGTGGTCCGAGAATTCAACAAGGCTGTTAGAACTTGCTTCAAGGAAATCTGTAGCTCTTTTTCAAGGGCCAGTCGCCACTCTGCAGGGTGCCGCTCAGTACAGTTGATGCAAGTATAGGCCACACTTTCTGGCAGATTAGACAGAATCTCATACATCTCATCTAGGAAAATAAAAACTTAGGATGATATCTTCTGAAGAGAGGGAAAGAGGGAGGAAAGGTCACTCTACTGTATATTAGGAAATGCACTAAGATGCCACTTATCCTGTAGGATATCACAATACTGGTTTCAAAAAAGGACATTATACTAACTCAAGATTTGGTTATTATAGAACCAATTGGAAAGATACGCAAAAAGAATAAATAAAGGGATACGATCAAAAATAAAAACAAAAAAGAGCAAACAACACAATACTGCTTATTCTACAGACCAAAAATAAACTTAAAAAGATTTCAAGTAACACTACTGTAAGTTTAAGTTTATAATATTCTGGAGGTGGTGAGTGCAGCAGTACTTAGAAAGAAAGAAACTGTAATAAAAAGACTCCAACCTTCTGTACCTGAAAGATTCTCACATTTGGAATGGACCCAGCGGTCGCACTTCCCACACTGCATCATTTTACTCTCATAGTCATCATCATCATAACACTTATCACAGAGCGGGCAGAAGTTTCCTGAAAGCAAAGTGAAGTTTACAGCAGGCCTGTGGCTCCCACACTGATGCTATTAAGGCCCTTCACGCCCATGTGCGAACAGAACAGAAAATCTGTAGTCTAGCGCTCACACAGACTACAGAATGCTTTTAGATTTCTAGAGTGCTCATAAGAAAGCTTCATATATGCTACTAGTTCTCTTTTTTAGAACTCATTCTGAAAGTTATGGGCAGATTTTCTACCCATAGCCTTCATAAATTTGCTTTATCCACATAGCCCCTATTATTTCTTTCAGTACTAGGGGTAGAACCCAGGGGTACTCCACCACTAAGATACAGCTCCAGATTTTGTTGGGGGGTAAGAGGGGATGTCACACTAAGCTGCCCCAGTGAGACTCAAATTTACAATCTTGCCTCAGCCTCCCAAGTGCTAGTTTCCCCTATTACTTAATAGACTTATTAAACTGATCTGCTTATTCTACTTAAAATAACTTTAATAGGAACTCTATGCAGTCATTATCCTAAATAAGTACATTAATGGGTGTAACCTGAAACAACTTTTTTCCTTAGAATAATTGTTAAGGTAAAACACACTAAGTATTAAAGCCATTTCTGATGTAATGAAATGTATACTCACCATGCTTGGCTCTGTTAGCTTAGAACATTTGTTTGCACTTATCTAACATACATCTCCTGAGATTCTCCCCACATAAACTAACAAAATATTCCCAGTTGCTAAGTTCCTATGCACAGGAAAGAGCAGGAACGGGTAAGTGGTAACACACCTAAACAGCATCCTTAACGTGAGCAGGACTTTCTATTTCACTTCACTGGAGTAGACAGTTTACCTTCAAAGCACCAAACAGGGACAAAACTAAATTTTAGGGTTACCTTTAGCAAAGAGTTTGGCACAGTCATGGCACAGGGAAAAGTCGTGAGACCACTGTGCATCCCACCCTTTGCCTGGAGTCGTTGATCCACAGCTCTTGCAACGAACACACTTGGTACAGATCTGGGAAAGGAGAAATTCAGTAAGGATTTCTTAATTTCTTCTCTTATTTAAAAAAACCCCAGGCCCAGCGGGATGGCTAAGTGGTCTAAAGCGCCTGCTTGGGAAAGCTTGGGTGGCTTCAGGGACCGCAGTTCGATCCCCGGCGCCGCACACTGCGCCAGCCCTGCCCTCAGGGCAGGCTGAGCCGGCCATAAAAATGAGTGAATAAACAAATAAAGGTTCTGAAACAAGAAAAAAATAAATAAAAAATTCTAAAAAAAAATTATAATAAAATAAAATAAAATAAAAAAACCCCAATCACAATTCATTTCCACATTTGATTTCTTTACAGTAAAGACTTTGACAATAAAGAAAACAAACAAACAAACAAAAACCCCCCACAAAAACAAAAAAAACCCCTGCTATACTGACATCCCCAAACAAGGGCACTCCCCCTTTTACATTATGTGGACCGAACAAGTGATGACAGTTCTTTTCAAAGCAGCATGGTAAGTGTTCTCACCCAAACTTTCTTTTTCTTTGTGGGCTTTGTGGGGTAGTTTGGTCCCAGGCACTCAGGGTGATAGCTGTTTCGGCACTTATTACACTCCAGCAGCTGCTACAGAGAAATACATTGGCAAAAACGGCTGTTACATCACCTTCACTAAACTACTATTACTAAACAACTCTTTTCCTATTTATCTTCAAGTAAGTACTACATATCATATTAGAATAGTTTGAAGTTCCATGCTTTCCTTACTTCCCACCATGTTATAGAGATTTAGCAGACTAGTATGAAGGTAATCTTTCTTTCTTTTTTTTTTTTTTTGTTGTTCTTTCTATATATTTAGGACAGGGTCTACAGGGTCTCACTACACAGATCATATTACTCTCCTGTTTTCAGCCTCCCAAGCTCTGGGATTACAGGTGTGCGCTAGCACATCCAGTCTTAATGGATATCTCAGCACACCCCAGGGGTGGGGCCAGCCCATGCCAGGGATAGAATCCCCGCTGCTGTACTCTGCCTAAGCAAGCACTTTAGTACACTGAACTATAAGGCTGGCCCTCTGAGAAGGTAGTTTTATCTGACAAATTTTACTTTGTTTTTTCCAAAGTCATGTTTCTAATATTCTCAACATTAAAGCACAAAATCAGTCAACTGATTATACCCAATAATAAAACAGAAAAAAGCATACAGCAAAGAATACAGATGCAACCCTAAATTAGAAGGGAGAAATAAAGAGCTTAAATACACTCTAGCAGTTCCTTAAAAAAAAAAAAAAAACAAAAACAAAAAACAGGGGCCTGGCAGGATGGCTCAGTGGTCTAAAGCGCCTGCTTAGCAAAGGTTAGGCAGCTGCAGGGACCGCAGTTCGATCCCCGGCACCACATGCTGCGACAGCCCTGCCCTCAGGGCAGGCTGAGCCAGCCATAAAATAAATAAATAAACAAACAAAAGTTCTGAAACAAGAAAAAAAAAAAACAAAAAAAAAACAAACAAACAAAAAAAACACGGATGTTAAGA
>PVJA010044621.1:0-16090 GCA_004027025.1 Myocastor coypus | reverse complement strand
TTTTTTTTTTCTTTCTTTCTTTCTTTTTTCTATGCAACATTAATAGGGAGGTGGGTCATGCCCACACACTGCACTCTGTGGAATGATTGTGAGGACAATATGCAATATGTCAACTTTCAAAGAAAAGAAGGGGGAAAAGAAAAAAAAAAAAGTAATGTGGATTTAGAAAGGTTAATGTTTGGTTGTTTGATCAATCTTGTATACCTGTATGTATTGGTCTGAACTGATCCGATGATGAAAATATGTAGTGTAACCATTGTTGAATTTAAACAATAAAAGAATTGAAAAAAAATAGTCACATAGAGGTACAAAGTGTCTCCCTGTACTATCTACTACTTCCAGTGATTATTGAATTGTTCCAGAATTAAAAGCTTAAAAACACTTATGGAAGAGTGAAACAAAATACAATATTCAGAACTCAGAAGAGAAAATTAATTAAGTTGAGTAGATAACAATCTAAAATTTCTTTTTTTTTTTTTTTTTGCTAGCGTAGACTATAACATAAAATCAAGAGACAGACAACAAACTGATAAAACATACTTGCAAATCTGTGACAGACAAATGTGATGAGCCCTCTCTGCTTTATAAAGAGTTCTCATAAACTAGTGAGACAGAAAAACAGCTCAATAGAGAAATAAGCAAAGATTCCAAACAGGCAGTTTATAGCAAAACAAATACAAATGGCCAATAAATGTGGGAAAGATGCCCAGCTTTGTTTTTTTAAAAAGATTTTTAAGAATTTTTAACCCCCAAATCCACTATCATTCTTGTTTTTAAAAGAGAGTACAAATTAGAATTAGAACAGAAAAAATGACAAGTGATACGGAATTTCACTGAACAAAGTAATACGAATTTCACTGTATTTGTTGCAATGCATAATGTTGTCTTCCAACCAGTTATTCATATTACCAGATATATGCATGTAAAATTGGAAGAAGAAAAAAGAAGGAAATGTATAAGAAATTAAGAAGAGAAAATGTACAAACAATAGATAAAAGGAGGCAAAACAAAGTAAGTAAATATCTGCTCTTTTCCACAGACCAGCAGAAATGTACAGTGCAATTGTCCAAACCATCCTGCTCACCTACACAGATAAATCTCTTTTCCCTTGTTATGGTTTGTGTCTAGTTGTCCCTCAAAGCTTCATGTAGTCGTGGGGTGGCTTCTGGAGCTTGTGACTGATTATTGTGGATGTGTGTTCTGTGCCTGCTCTGGCGCAGGTAATTTGCAGTACAATGTAAGGAGGTGAGAGAGGCTCGCTGGCTGCCGCCGGAGCTGTTGCCACTCACTTTTTTTCTCTTCCCTCTCTGTTGCCCACCATGAGCGGCTGCTCTGTGCCACCATGTGCCATGCTGCCTTGGAGCCAGCTGAGTATGGAGGAAAACCTCCAGTAAAAATAAACCTTTCCTTCCTTCATTTTGGGTGTTGGGTATCTCTCAACAACAACAGAAGAGTAACTGAGACACCCCTACTCCCTCTCCTATTCTTCTCCTCAGCTCAGTGACTCTTTCCTTTTGAATAAGTTCACTCCCTTTTCCCAGTATCTATTGTATCCTTCAGATTACATTTTTCTCTTTCAGGTTCTCACACTAAGGAGACAATATGAGTTTGCACATGTGGGTCTGATTTATTTCACTTCAGAGTATATTCTCTAGTTGCATCTATTTTCTGACAAAAGACTCAAATTTATCCTGCTTTATAGCTCAATAATACTCTATTGTGTAGGGCCAGCGAGATAGCTCAGTGGTTTAAAGTGCCTGCTTAGGCAAGCTTAACCAACTGCAGGGACTGCCAGTTCAATCTCTGGCACCACATGCTGCACCAGCCCCACCCCTAGGGCAGGCTGAGCGGGGCATAAATAAATAAATAAATAAATAAATAAATAAATAAATAAAGTTAAAAATACTCCATTGTATAAAAATACCACATCTTCTTTTCCATTGTTCAGTTGATGGGCATGTGGGTTGTTTCCAGGCTTTAGCTATGACAAACTGCTGCTATAAACATGGGTGCACATATATCGCTGTGGTACTAGGTTTTCAGTTCTTATGGAACAGCACTCAGGAGGGGAATAGCTGGGTGGAACGAGATCTCTAACTCCAGCTTTTTAAGGAATCTCCACGCTGATTTCCACAATGATTGTACCAGTGTGCACTCCCATCAACAATGGAGAAGGGGTTCCTTTTTCTCCACAGCCCTTCCAGCATTTGTTATTGGCTGACTTCTTGATGTCAGCCATTCTTTCTGGGATGAGATGGAACCTCAGTGTTATTTTAATTTGCTTTTCAGCATCATTCTTGGCAAAAGAAATGCACAGCAAATAACAGTGGAATTTGGTGTAGGAGACAGAAGAGTACATACTATCCCATACTTTTCCTGGGAGTATGAACCAGTATATGTTTTCTGGAAGGTTGTTGGGAAATAATTATGAAATTAAGAATGTTTCTAGCAATCTCACTGCTTAAAATTATCCTAAGAACATACTCTCAAGAGCTTCTCAAGATACAAGCCCCAGGATGTTTCTGCACTAAAAGAGTCATATTTATAAAGCTGTTATATTTATAAATCCCTTGGTATATAACGAGTTTTATGCAAGTGTTTATTAAATAAATCAATAGGAGAATTATATGTGCAAATTCCCTCCAAGGAAAAGAATTCAGTTGGACTTATTTTTGTATTTAAAAATGTGTATTTACACATATGTGGATATTTTCATTAGACATGTGTATGTGCATATTTCTGTATGAGAGTGGGAAGAGAAAGTTTTAATTTGTTAAATTTTTACCTGTGCTAGATTGAATGATTATAAATATGCACTCCTATGCTTTTTCCCTTTGGTAGGAAGATTTGACTTCTCTGCTTGGGTTTGATTATGGGATTGATTTCCTTTAAGCAATAGAATTAGAGTAAGAATTATGAAAAGAGTGATACCGATTTTCACTTAATAAAGTAATATGAATTTCATAATATTTGTTGCAATACATAGTGTTGTCTTCCAATCAGTTGTTCATATTACCAGATATATGCATGTAAAATTGGAAGAAGAAAGAAATGCATAAGAAATTAGGAAGACAGGGGCCAGGGAGATAGCTCTGTGGCACAAGTGCCTGCCTGGCAAGTGCAAGGTCGTGAGTTCAAACCCTGGTCCTGCAAAAAAAAAAAAAAAAAAAAAAAAAAAAAAAAAAAAAAAAAAAAAAAAAAAAAAAAAAAAAAAAAAAAAAAAAAAAAAAAAAAAAAAAAAAAAAAAAAAAAAAAAAAAAAAAAAAAACAACAACAACAAAAAAACCAAAACAAAAAAAAGAAATTAGGAAGACAAAAAATACAAACGACTCAAAAAGGAGAAGAAACAAAGTATTAACTGCTCTTTTGCATAGGCCAGCATAAATGCACAGTACAGTTGTCCAAACCTTCCTGCTTACACACCCAGATAAAGTCTCTTTCTCCAACTCCCTCTCCTGTCCTTCTCCTCAACTCAGTAACTCTTTCCTTTTGAATAAGTTCATTCTCTTTTAGTATCTCTTGTACCCTTCAGATTTCATTTTTCTCTTTCAGGTTCTCACACGAAGGAGACAATATGATGTTTGCACCCGAGGGTCTGATTTATTTCATTTCAGAGTATGTTCTCTAGTTGTATCCATTTACTGACAAAAGACCCAAATATTTGGTATAGCTAAATCCTGAAACAACCCAGATGCCTATCAACTGAAGAATGGATAAGGAAGATGTGGTATTTTTACACAATGAAATATTATTCAGCTATAGGACAGAATTGTGCAAAAAAAGGCCTTGTTTATTTGCTTTTGGAGTCAGGGTCTCATTATGTAGCCCATGCTGACCTCAGATCTGCAGCAATATTTCCTGCTTCAGCCTTCTGAAAGCTGGAATTGTAGTTGTGTGCCATTACACCTAGCAACAAAGAGAGCTTTTAAACATGGCTTTCTGTCATTCACTGGCTTTACATCTTTCTCCCATTAGCTGCTAAAGAAGATAAATCATGTCTGCTACTGATTTAAAGGCAAAACAAAGACCTATAAACAGAAGCAAAGATGTTCCAGCCACTTTGCAGGACTAAAAGACAAGAAAATATTTTTCATGGAAAATGGGGGAAGTATTTGTTAAACAGCATTATTGCTGCAATAGTCAACTATTACAATACTCTCTAAACATTTCGATTTTTCTCCATTGTTTCAAATATTACTTTTATTATTTAAAAATGTCTAGGTTTTATATTGGTGCATATATTAGGACTCTGTTTGAGACCGAGAAATCTTAAGTGTTTTTCTAAATGGAGAGGCAGAAGGTGGCAGAAAGAGATGTGGGCAGTCCTGGATAGCTAGGAAGATGGACATCAATGGTTCTTTGTTTTTCCTTGGTCTCTTGCTTGGCCAGTGGCACAGAGCCTCCTGCATGTGGACAGACAGCCTGGTCTTGGACCTGTCTGCTCCTCTGTTGGCCTGGGTGCCATCTCTAAGCAGGAAAGCCCTTCCTGGGGATGTACCCAATGGCAGTGGCACAGGCATGTGGCCCAGAGAGGAAGAGCAAAGCTTGAGACAAGCAAGCCAAGGATGCCTTTGGTGTGGCACAGTGTATGCTCTTTTTGGCTGTCTGAAGCAGAAATGCCCCAAGGGACTATGGTCAAGGCTGGAAAGTGGAACTCATCCTGAGGGAAATTTCTCTTGCCCCTACCATATATCCCTGGTGTCCAAAGGAAAATGAGGGAGTTGACAAGGTGGTATGGAGTTCCTGTCAGCTTGGAGCCTATGAGTCCATGCCCCTGAACTGCACTGGGTTCCATGGGACTCAG
This sequence comes from Myocastor coypus, assembly GCA_004027025.1. Classification (NCBI taxonomy): domain Eukaryota; kingdom Metazoa; phylum Chordata; class Mammalia; order Rodentia; family Myocastoridae; genus Myocastor; species Myocastor coypus. The sequence continues at coordinate 11,286 of PVJA010044621.1, read as the reverse complement.
ACCATTCTGAAGACTGGACATATCTCTGCTCCTCCTGCCATCTACTCTTGCCTGCTGGGTCAGGACACAGGGTGAAGCTACAGTAGCCTTTTCTGTAGGATACCCAGCTGATGGTACCTACCCAGGATACCATTACTTGCCTACCCAGGGTCTAGCCCTAGCTTCTACAGGACTAGTGGAGCACGGTTGTTGGACTGGGCCACATCAACTTGGCAAAGACTGGAGACCCTATGCTATGAGCAGAGCCCTCATGTTTGAAATTAATTCTCTAATAGAAGAGCTCCCAGAGATCTAACCAGCTCCTCCAACCATGAAGAATGCAGTGAAGACCCATGTAGGAAGCAGATGTGAAATATGCCAGTATCTTGGATTTCCCAGCCTCCAGAACAGAGGGAAACAAACTTCTGTTGCTTATAAGCCACCCAGTGGATGGTACTCATTACAGTGGCATAAGCATAGACATCCTGGTCTTTAAAATCACCTTCCCTGAATGGCTGTGGGTGACAGGAGATCTTGCCTAGGATTTGGAAGGTAGAAATACAGCAGCAGTCACTTCTTTCACAAACTTGCCATAGCAATAAGCAACAGACATCAACTGTCTCCAAAGAGATGTCTGGTCTCAGGTGTTGGCACTGAGAAGCGCTCTCTAGGTCATTGGAATGTCTACAATGAGTACTTTACCTGGGGATCCTGGCCAGTGGACGCTCCAACAGTCTGATCTTTGTGGATTTATGTGGGAGTAGTAGACTGTGTGGTGGTATCTGCTATCTCTTCCCAGGCACTGGAAGTGAAAGTTCAGCTGTGTGAGTACCGAGCAGGGAGTTCCAATTAAAACACACACACAACACACACACATACACACCCCCCAACCTTGGGCATAAAAGCATGTGTGAACCTCCCTGTTTGGTAATGCTTGTATTGTCACACATCATTGCTGGGAAATGTCAGCGCTGCCCATGCCTCCACTAGAGGGAACATGTAGAAGCCCCAAGTGTGGTCCCTCCTGGACTCTGTTCTTTGCACCTCTTCTCCTGGTTGATTTAAATCTGGGTCCCTTTCCTGCGATAAACTTTTAACCCCAATAGCTTGCTGAGTCCCAGGAGTTTAGAGGATTAACAAACCTGAGCGTGGTCTTGGGGACTTCCAGCACTTGTCACTGACAGCAGAAGAGGCTTGTGTGTGTCTGTATCCTTGCGCCCTCTCCCCTGTAATGGACATGTCATAAATGCCTCCGTGTTTGTGGTGCCTCTGTTTCCCTGTCTGATCTCCAAGCCAAGTATATCCACCTTGGTGACAGGGTGTGTCTGGGCTTGAGTTTGGAGAATGGACGGAGCACGGGCCACTCATAATCATAATCGTTATTTTTTGTTTTCTGTCTCAATGAAAACTGAGCAATTCTTACTTTGTCACAAAGCACACACAGCCATGAGCTAAGTGTCCCAATTTCTCTAGCTGTGTTACATTCTCCTGGCAGTTTGAAACACTTCTGACATTTTTCAGTTTCCTCCTGGGAAAGGGAGGTGTGGAGGGAAAGTGTCTCCCTCCTCTTTGCGCGATGATGACTAATGTATTTGTAGAGATCCACCAGAAAGGAGCCTTTTCCTAGTGGCAGTGAAGGAGGAGGAGGAGGGTGACATTTGGGTAGGGGTCACTGGGAGAAAGATGGGGTGAAGGAAATAGCAAGAGGGGTGTCCGGGGATTGGGGGTGTGTTCCCTGCAATTACCACTGCAAAAACTTTTTGTACTGAGGATTGAACCTAGTGCCTTTGCATGAAGCTCAGCCCCTTCCTACTTTGAGAAAGGATCTGCCCCATCGCCAAGGCTCAACCTTGTCATCTTCCTGCCTCAGCCTGCCAGAGTTGGTTTTGAGCTGTGATTCGAAAGGGCATTTTCAGAAGTTCCATGAAACTCTGAGTGTGATCAGAGTAGTCCGGGTCCCACTGATGCATGTAACAGGGGTGGGCCCAGGGATACTTGGTCTTAAGGGAGGTGTGGCCCTAGAGATACCGGCACAGATATCAGGGCTATGGTGCACATTACTGGTGCCCCCCTGTGATGCACAAGCATCATTCTGGGTGCATCTCTAAGGCTATGTGCAACTGGGCATGGTGGTGCAGCTTCTAATCCCATCACTTGGCAGGCTGAGGAAGGAGGATTGGCTCAAACTCAAGGCCAGCCTGGGCTGCACAGCCAGACCCTGCCTCAAAAAACCAAACCAAAGTAAAATAATAAAATAGTTTCTAAGGGTGTTTGGGGATATAGGTAACAGTTGAATTGATAAACCGAGCAAAGTAGGTAGCCCTCTGCAGTGTGGGCAGCCTCCATCTCATCAGTCTAGAATCTGGGGAGAACACAAAGGCTGGATCAAAGAGAATGCCTTGAGCCTGCCTTAGAGCCAGCACCCTGAGCTCCTCCACCTTTGGACTTGGACTTCAACAGCAAGCATCCATTTCCCCTCTTTCCTGCTCATTGACTACAGATCTTAAGACTTCCCAGCCTCAGCTGTGGCATGTATTAATTCTTTATAATGAGTGCAGTGGTTCTTTTTTTTTTTTTTTTTTTTTTAATGTACTTGGTACAGGATCTCACTATGCAGATTGGACTCATAGTGATCCTCCTGTTTTCAGCCTCCCCAGTGCTGGGATTACAGGCATGCACCACTATGCCCAATCTCAGTGGCTGGCCCAGCATGTTTAGGGGCAGGGCTGGCACAGCATGTGGTACAGAACATTGAACTCCGGTCCCTGTGGTTGCCTAAGTGGGCGCTTAGTCTGCTGAGATATCTTTCTGGCCCACATCCATACTTTTATACGTAGAGTGGTGCCTTGGTCCTCATCACTCCTTGGTTCTGGGAAGCACATGGATTGTCAAAAATGAAGATCAAACAAATTATTTTGGCTGGAAAGCATAGCAAGTCACCAGGCAATGAACGCTTGCAAATTCCAGCTTGCATACAGAGTCCTGTCTTGCTTACTTTTCTCTTCTTGCTGAGACAAAATACCCAAGTCCCGGAATGAAGGAAGGAAAGGTTTATCTAGATCACAGTTGGTGGCCGCTTCAGTGCGTAATCAGCTGGCTGCAAGGCAGGCTGGCACATGGCTGAGAGCAGCAATTCAAAGTGCAGGAAGGCAGCAAAAGTCATAAGAGCAGAAGGGGGCGGAGCACGCTCTTTTCCTCCCTCACGTAGTTACAGGTAGTCTGCCCATCCACACCATCTCCCTGGCCTCCTCTAGCACAGGCTCAGGATGCTTACAGTGAGGCCCAGGCCTCCTACTAGGTCACTTAGTTAACTTTCTAAACATCTGTTCTCGAGATGACACACTATAATCAGCCATCATACATACCAAACAAATGTGAGTACCAGGACAGCATTTTTATGTTGAAATTTATCGAGTACCAAATTTGACCAGTTTCGAAGCAGTGGAGTGCCAAGATATGACTGTGCATCGGTTCTGCTTCTCTGGAGAGCCCTAACACAGCCCGACCTCCCTCTCCATCCTGCTTTCCACTGCAGCCCTCCAGTGGCTCCTTATCCACCTCAGCTCAGACTTGTCTCAGCCTTCACGCATGATTCCTCTGGAGACTCGGATGGGTTCAAGGCTGTGTGACTGTACCATGTGACGTAGCAGAGAGAGAGACAGAGAGAGAGAGAGAGAGAGAGAGAGAGAGAGAGAGAGAGAGAGAGAGCGCCACACTTGGAGTGTTGGCTCCTTCTTGCTCGCCTTCTGGTAGTGAGTGGCTGACTCCAGTCTCTATAGAAAAATTCCTGAGCTGGGCACCTTATAAAGACATTTATGTGGCTCACAGTTTCAGAGGCCGGAAGCCCACCATCAGGTGGCCTGGTTTGTTTGGCTCTGGTGAGGGCCTCGAGGAAAATGGTGTCACAGTGGTGGGAGCCAGTCTTCAAGGAATCACATGACATGACAGGAATCCAGGGAGACAGGGTCAGACTGGCTCTTTTTTTTTTTTTTTTTTTTTTTTAATAGTAACCGTTTTCTGTAGTTCTTGTAAGAACTACATTGATCCCATCAAGGACAGCGCCTCCAATGAAGCATTCGCCTTCCGTCTAAGCCTCCACTTCCTAATGGTCCACTACTCTTCGCACTGCCAGACTGGGGACCAAGCGCTCAGCACAAGAAACTATGGGGGAGTGGCCATTCAGTCCATATTGAAATCATAGTGGTGAAGGGTGCGGTGTTTTTCCTACACCTGCAAAAGTCTGTGCTCTACCTGAACGTGTGCCAGGCCATGATGTGATCACCCCACACCAAGCTTTCCAGATCTGTAAAGCCCCCCACCCTCCTCCTGCTCAGGGAGCAGCGTCCAGAGAAGACTCTGGCTTTGGCCTTCTGGACACAAAGGATTTAAGGTGGGTCAAGTGGGACATGCTTCTTCTAGGCCCTTCCTACCTCCCAGAGGCAGACCAGACAGCATAAGTAAAGGTGCAGTCCTGTTTTTCAGGCCTCACATTCCTAACGTCAGGGTCCACTTGTGATGGGTGTGAGTGTCGAACAGGATGTAGGCAATAGCACCACCACTTCCTACACCTCTGGTCTCACTTATCAAATCATGATCTAATTAAATAACATGCTCTGCCTGAAGCACAGACTGCCAAACACAAGGCTGTGGTGACTTGCTCAGCTGGGAGGCTTTGGGATGGGTGCCGGCAGGTGGATATGTGACCAAAGTTGTTGGATTTAAAGATTTTCCTCTAGAACAGCATTAGAAAGCCGATTAAAAAAAAAAAAACAAAACAAAAAAAAAAAACAAACTTGTTTGTTTTTGTGGTACTGGGATTGAACTCAGAACTTTGTGCACATTTAGGAAAGTGCTCTACCATGGCAACCTTTGGAGAACAGTAGCCACGGCCCTCCACTGTCCCATGGCCGTGAGCCTCAGCAAGGCCACAAAGTGACTAAGAATGTGAGCAAACTGAGGCGCAATCGTGGATACCTCATCAAACACACCAAGTTTATGCGGGACACAATCCGGGAGGTGTGTGGCTTCGCCCCCTACCAGCAGCACTCCATGGAGCTGCTCAAGGTCTCCAAGGACAAGCGTGCCCTCAAGTTCAGCAAAGAAAGGGTGGGGACGCACATCAGTGCCAAGAGGAAGCGTGAGGAGCTGAGCAATGTGCTGGCCTCCATGAGGAAGGCAGCCACCAAGGACTACGCCCCTCTGGAATAAAGCTTTGTAGAAAGTTTTTTTTAAAAAAGCACTCTTGGGAGCTGGGGAGATGGCTCCGAGGCACAAGTGCCTGCTGGGCAAGTACAAGGTCATGAGTTTGAACCCTGGTCCCACAAAAAAAAAAAAAAAAAAAAAAAAAAAAAAAAAAAAAAAAAAAAAAAAAAAAAAAAAAAAAAAAAAAAAAAAAAAAAAAAAAAAAAAAAAAAAAAAAAAAAAAAAAAAAAAAAAAAAAAAAAAGTAAAAAAAATAAAAAAGCACTCTACCACTCAGCTGTATCCCCAGCCTGATAAACGAGTTTATTTTCTCTTTTTGTGCTCCCCTCCCCTTTTTTTATGATGATAGTTTGCAAATGAAAGAAAGAAAGGAAGGAAGGAAGAAAGGAAGAAAGAAAGAAAGAAAGAAAGAAAGAAAGAAAGAAAGAAAGGAAGGAAGGAAGAAAGAAGGAAAGTTATTTCCAATAACATAAGTGCTCAGATCTGAATTGGCCAGTGCAGACAGCTGCAGGACCTGCCTCTCTGCCTCTTCTTTGAGGATTTAATCCTCTTGCCCCACCTTCTTCCACTCCTCTGCCAGCTGAAAGAAGTGGATTCTTTTGGTGCTTATACTGGTTCCCAGTGGGGTCTCTGAGCACTAGGTGGGGTGGGGTGTCCTAACACCCAGGCTTCCCCTGAATGTGAATGAGTAGGTCATCTTGGGCCCCATCCCCATGGCGGGAGGCCTGTGTGGGGCACTGATTACTCTCTTCAGATGACCCTGGGATTTCTGCCTGGGTTGAAACCCAGCCAGGGCACAGGAGCACAGCTTTCCTGCCTTCCACCAGGAAGCCTGGCTGCTACACCACTGCCACCCACCCCCACCTCCATTCTCCCAGAAGATACCCCTCATGTTCCTGAATCACAGTCATGACTTCATCAACCTACATAGTCTCAATCCCTTTATGGGCTGCCAGAAACCCGCGGAAGTTTCTTACTCACAGACAGCCCTTCCTCTTGGGTATAGCCTTTCTTTATTTCTGTTTGTTTCTTGGCTGCGTTTTTGACAGGAAAACCACATTAGCCCATTTAACGCATCTCTAAATGCCAAGCTAAGGCTGGAGAGGGCCTGGCCAGAGCTGCTGGGGGCAGACAGTCTGCAGAGCGCTCTGCCCGGTCATCTGATGACGGCTGCCTGGGCCCCTCTGAGTTCCCTTTATAGATGTTCCAGACAAATCCATCTATCTCAACTTCCTGGTGGGTTTTAAATAATTGCTCAACCTGGAGCAATTTGGAGAGTAGGGAATTATGTTTAAAATGGTGGAGATGAGCTGGTTGTTGGATCAAACTACCCATATAGTGTCCTTCTGTGAAGATGACCCCTCTGCCCATGAGCAGGCAGATTATTACCAGCCCGGATGCTCAGAGGGAACCAGGTCCAGCGAGGCCGAGTGCAGGCTGTGAATGACTCTGAAGTCTCTGTAGACGGTTTCCCTGCAGGAGCCTGGGGTCAGTGCACTTTCTACCACAGACTGGTGAGCACAGAAGATGACCACACTTGCCTTGTCCAAAGCCTGCGGCCAGACTGGGCTCTTGAGGTTGCAGAAAAACCTCTTGGCACCAAGGAGATAGATGACAACTTTTACTATGCTAGCAGAACAGGGAACCCAGGGGTTCAGATCGCCAGTCACAGTCAGTTTAAATGTGGTTTATTGAGTGGGAAGCATAAAGCTGACTGCAGGTTATTATGTGACCAGTTACACGGAATACAACAACTATGTCATATATTGTCAGGCAGGTTTGTACAGCAACGTCCTGGGAGGAAGTGGGTCTCAGAAGAGTAGGTAGAGTTGAAAGTGCCCTTGACTGGGCCAGGCTTCCCCCAAACACGACAGCCTGGAAGTCCTGGAAGCAAGCTGGAATCACTGCCTATTTTTAAAATAGAAGTGGAACACAGTCAGTTTGACCCCACGCGTTGTTAAGGGAGAACATCTGGGCCTAGACCTTCAGGGCTGGCTCTGCGACAGGCAGCATGAGCATAGTCACAGGCTATGAAGTGATTTCTGACTTTTGTTATCATCTGTCTACTGTGCTATAAGTGCGCTCTAACACGGGGCCAGGTCTGGACCCCCAAGGGTCCCACAGCCAGTCGTTGCTCCCTGGCTCAGATCACCCATTCCCTACAGCCAGCCTTGGTGGGCTGAACCTATGACCCTGCACACTGCAGCCCAGGTGCCGGACAGCTCAGGGAAACCAGCCAAGGCTGCGCTTCTCCCTCCCAACCCCCCAGCGACTCCTGGACAGCACGCCTGCAGAGCACCTGCAAAGCTGCAGGCGAAGTGTGACTGGCACAGGTCTATTCTCTCTCTCTCTCTCTCTCTCTCTCTCTCTCTCTCTCTCTCTCTCTCTCTTTCTCTCTCGCCCTCCCTCCCTCCCTGCCTCCCTCCCCCCTCCCTCCCTCCTCTCTCGCTTCTCATAGAGCTTTACATGACATTTTAATAGAACTTTGAAAAGAACAGAGAGTAGCCAGGCACAAAATTGGGGGCAGGGAAATCAAAGTATCTAGGCTGAAAACAGGAGCCACGAAGAAAAGTTCAGAACTCAAAGCAGAGACACCTCCTCCATCCTTGCCCAGCGCTCTGGACTGGGCTGGGGATGGGCGGGGCTTGGATGGGATTGCGACTGCTCAGGTGGGGCTGAGCGGCGCTGGGGTGTGGGGTGGAACAGCAGGGGCTCCGGTGAAGCGTAGGTGCTGCTCAGGACTTGCAGGGAGCTCGGCACGGACAGTTCTCCACCTGTCTGCGGCAGTTGGGGGTAGCGGGAGCGCGTGGTGGGAGGAGGTGTAGTCCAGGGAAACCCATGACCTCAGACGCGAAGGAGCTCCAGCTCGCTCGCCTGCTAGCGGCACAAGGCGAAGGCGCTCGTGGCCTGCTTAGCTCCTCCTCGACACACAAAGCTGCCTCTGGCATGCGCTAGAGCCCTGGACTAAATGCTTACAGACTCCAGGGTTCTTTGAGTTTTAAATGTGGCGTTCGATGTGCCATTACAGAAAATTGGAAACGAATCCCCACGGAGGCACAGAGGGCCTTCCTGTGCCTCTCCCCCTGGGGTGCCCCTGGTAGGAGGAAGAATCAGGGAGCAGCAGACAGCAGGGGAGCCAGGGACAGGAGGGATCCTGGGGAGTCAAGTAGGGGCACTGATGTCACTTTGAGCAGCAGGGAGGGAGAGGCCTTTCCAAAGAAGAGCCAGCCAGCCAGCCAGGTGCTTCCGAATGACACCACTAGGGCTCTGTGAGGCTCCCGACAGGGGCGGAGCCCAGGCTGCCAGGGCTGCCTCAACCAAATCCAGGTATTTAAGGTCTAGGTTGGGCCTGGCGGAATGGCTCAGTGGTCTAAAGCGCCTGCTTGGGAAAGCTTGGGTGGCTTCAGGGACCACGGTTCGATCCCCGGCACCACATGCTGTGCCAGCCCTGCCCTTGGTGCAGGCTGAGCCGGCCATAAAAATAAGTGAATAAACAAATAAAGGTTCTGAAACAAGAAAAAAAAAAAAAAAAAAAAAAAAAAAAAAAAAAAAAAAAAAAAAAAAAAAAAAAAAAAAAAAAAAAAAAAAAAAAAAAAAAAAAAAAAAAAAAAAAAAAAAAAAAAAAAAAAAAAAAAAAAAAAAAAAAAAAAAAAAAAAAGGTCTATGGGTTGATCAAGAGGTGTTTATCTTTTCCTGCTCTGAAAGCTGGAAGACTAAGATCATGCATTCTCATATGACTGGGAAAGAGAAGATTCCTGGTAGCCTTTCCCATAAGGACACAAGTTGTACCCTGAGACCCATCCTTATGGCCTCACTTAATCACCTCCAAATATCGTAACACTGGGGGTCAGGGCTTCGTCATGTGCATCTGAGGGGGACACAGACATTCAGTCCATAGCAGAGGGATAGAGGGCATTGGGTAGCCAGAACAGGGGTGGTAACGATGGCACTGTCAGTTCCCCAGTGCCCACTTTGCGCAAGGCCCTGTGCTCCAGATTCCTGTGTCAACCTCACTAGCTCAGGGCAGGGAGAGACTTTCTTTTTCCATGCCTTGAACACTCTGAACACAGCCACCCTTGGACACTGTTGCCACCAGGCCCAGAAACACCTCAAAGATAAAATAGAAGCACACGCCCCTGTTGTCCAAATAATCCCATGAGCCTTCCTGTAGCTCAGAGACTTTCTGGTGCATTTTAAATGATTTGATTTACCAAAATCAATGGCCATACTCTGAAGTGTTGCAGGCAGCTGAGTTAAAAATATTCAGGCTGGGGAGATAGCTCAGCTGCCTAAGTGCCTGCCTTGCAAGCTCAAGGACCCAACTTTGATCCCTAGTACCACATGCCCTGCCAGCCCTGGAACCAGGCATGGTGGAGCACACCAGGGTTAGGGAGGCTGAGACAGAAGGATGATTATGACTCTGAACTGTGTAGTGAGATGCTGTATCCAATTTTAAAAAAGAAAGAAAGAAATATTATAGCTAGCCAGATAGGGCTAGGCCCTCAAGCAGACAATATGGAAGACAAGATGACTTTTCAACTTTGGGAGAGACAGTTGTACCTGCTGTGGGCCAGACCTCAAGACAATGTATATCTTCCTAAGGAGAAACGTCAGGGATTGATATTTTAAATAGTTCTTTCATCTTGAGGATGCCTGGAAGAGTCACTAATGCAGCCCCCTATGAGAAAAGCCCTTGTACTGTGTTCATGCCCACTTGCTATGTGACTCAATAGCCCATTTGGTCCTCGATTTAATCAATTTTACCTGAGCAGTTGTGTTTTGTAATCTTATTGGCTGAATATACTTTGGTCCCACCTCATGTCCACCAAAGTGAGTTCCCGTCTTCTCCACCTTAGACCCACCTCACCACTTGGTCTTGCTCTATAAAAATCCCTAAAGAAAGACAGATTCAGGGGCAACCCACTCATGTCCCCCTTCTGTCCTTTTCTCAGACAGGAGCTTTCTGTCTCCCGATAAATATATTCTGCTCTTGATCTCCACTGTTCCTAAAATTCATTCTTCAGTTTTAGAGAGTCCAAAATTAGTCCAGGTATCTTTCAGGTTGGGAGTTTCATTCCTCTATATCAAAAAGCACCAACAAAAAGGGAGGTTTTATTTCCTGTACAATAAACTCATAGTTTCCTATTACCTTTCCAGAGATCCAGCAGAGTTACATAAGGCAAGTGTGGGCCTCTCTCTGGGAGTCTGAAGTCACTAGAATCAAAACTTAAACCTGAAACCTAACAGCAAGTCAAACAGGAAGATAATTTCTTCAGTGGTAAAACAGGTGTACACTCAACAAGTGTTTGCTTTCACCGGCTGCACGTCCTGTTCACCTGGAGGAGGGGCCTCCTGCCTATGGGGTCGTGATGGAGACCCATGGGAAACTGCCCTGAGCAGGGTCTCTATGAGCCAATTGGCTTGTCAGGTGTGTGTGTGTGTGTGAGTTTGCCCAAGGATTAGGCCCATGTCTGGAGATGGGAAGCGGACTCTTATTAAGCGAACCTTTGTGAGTCACTGGTCCCCAGGAGGCCTGAATTAGCCTGTGAAGTTGAGGCTCCTCAAAGGACAAGATAAGGCCACAGCTGAGGACACTTGGCTCCAACTCCAGTTCATTAAAAGGAGACTTGGCTGAAGACTTCTGTGGTGAAGGCCTTCCTGGAGATAACCTAGCTCTCCTAAAGTAACATGACATATTACCCAGAGAAGTCCTTCAAGGGATTCCCCAGGCCTGCCCAGATTCCTACATTGGCTTCAGTGTCCCCCTCCTTGGTTTTGAAAGCTGATCAATAGGGCTGCCCAGGGAAGTTCTTTGTCAGAACCCAGAGAGTCTCAAAAGCTGTGAGAGGGTTTCTGATCTCTGGAAGCCCTAAATTGTACCAACTGTCTCATTTATTTGAGCCATCACTGTCTGCTCATTCGGGAGACCGTGCGCCTGATCAGCCCAAAGTAACTAAGGGCTATTATTAATCTGATAGGGTCACGTTTGAACCCCTCATCAGCATGTTTGTGTAATCATTTCTTGTCCAGCCTGGGATGTGGACTCTGACAGCAAGCTTACTGGGACCCTAACGTGTGTGTGTGTGTGTGTGTGTGTGTGTGTGTG
>PVJA010044620.1:0-16047 GCA_004027025.1 Myocastor coypus | reverse complement strand
AAAGAAAGAAAAAAAAAGAAAAAAAAAGAAAGCTGGGTGTGGTGGCACAAGCCTGTAATCCCAGCACTTGGGAGGCTGAGGCAGGAGGATCAGTGTGAGTTCGAGACAAGCCTCGGCTACAAAAGTGAGCTCAAGGCCAGCCTGAACTGCACAGTGAGACCCTGTCTCAAAAAGACTAAATAAATAAATAAATAAATAAATAAAGCGCCTGATTAGGCAAACTTTGGCAACTGCAGGGATTGATCCCAAGCACCACATGCTATACCAGCCCCACCCCCAAGGCAGGCTGAGCCGGCCATAACGTATAAAAAAGTAAAAAATTGCAAAATAAACAGTGATAGTGAACATATAGCCTACTGCTGCAGTGGGCTATTTGTATCATTCAAAGTCTTAAAAGATTTATTATCACTGGGTTAGGATATGTATTAAATCTGGGGATAATTTATTATGTAACAAAAAATAGCAAATATGGGGTTAAACAAAAAAAGGACTGAAAATGAAGATGGGTCTGTGACAAAGAGCCCAATAAAACCTTATCAATCAGCCGGGCGTGGTGGCGCACGCCTGTAATCCCAGCACTCGGGAGGCTGAGGCAGGAGGATCAATGCGAGTTCGAGAGCAGCCTGGGCTACAAAAGTGAGCTCAAGGCCAGCCTGAACTGCATAGCGAGACCCTGTCTCAAAAAGAAAAAAAATAAAAAAATAAAAAAATAAAACCTTATCAAGATTTGCTTTTTTGGGGCCCAGCAGGATGGCTCAGTGGTCTAAAGCGCCTGCTTGGGAAAGCTTGGGCGGCTTCAGGGACCACGGTTTGATCCCTGGCACCACATGCTGCGCCAGCCCTGCCCTCGGGGTGGGCTGAGCTGGCCATAAAAATGAGTGAATAAACAAAAGTTCTGAAACAAGAAAAAAAAATTCTTAAAAAAAAAAAATTTTGCTTTTTTTTTTTTTTTTTGCAGAACCAGGGATGGAACTCAGGTCCTTGAGCTTGCCAGGCAAGTGCTTATTCTACTGAGCTATCTCCCTGGCCCCCAGGATTTGCATTTTATTCTATGAAATAAGTTAAGGCCTTTTAATTTTTTTACATATTTCAACAAGATCTTGAAAACTGAGAGGGCACAGCAAAAAACTTAAACTAGGAAGACCTGTGAAGAAGCAACTATAAACCTTCTCAAATAAGAAGGCACTCTAACTTTTGAATAGGAAATCTTTTTTTTTTTTTTTGCAGGACCAGGGTTCAAATGACCTTGTACTTGCCAAGCAGGCACTTGTGCCTCGGAGCTATCTCCTCAGCCCCAAATAGGAAATCTTAGGTTTAAATAACAGGACAGCCTTCAGAGCTTTTTTAAAACAAGGACTTGAATGCACAGAACTTGTTAAAAGGTGTGAGAAACATTTTCCTCCTTCGACAGCTAACAAATTCTTTTTTTTTTTTTTTTTGTGGGACCGGGGTTCAAACTCACAACCTTGCACTTGCCAGGCAGGCACTTGTGCCACAGAGCTATCTCCTCAGCCCCTCAAATTCTTTCAAAAATAATTTATACATACTAGGCACATCCTGAGAAGCAAAGTATTTAAGTAAATAATCTATTTGAACTAATTTCTCTTGTCTGCATAAGGCCATGCTGTCAGATACCATTTAATATTACACAAAATCAAACTAGATTTGTATGAACATCAATGTGCACTAAGTATGCTCCTTGATCATCGTAATTATACAGGTTCAAATAATCCAAAGACCTAATTATAGAATAAATTAGCAAGAAAAGGAAAGTAATTTGTATCTTAACCAGGAAATGTCTATCCAGAAAGACAAAAATGAAGTCATCACTGATACTCACACCTGCTAAAAATCAGTGAATGTAACAGAAAAAAAAAAAGCCTACAGACATGGACTTTTGTTGACTAAAAATATCACAAACGGCCACACATGGTGCACGCCTGTACACCAGCACTCAGGAGGTTGAAGCAGAAGAATCATTAACTAAAGGCCAATCTGGGTTACATAGTGAGTTTGTGGCCAGCCTGAGTGACATAGCAAGACCTTGTCTCAAAAAAGTCACATAAATAAATATAATACCACAAATGCTATTGATGTTGATGAAGTGGGACCTCCTATGAACATTCTCAATGAAAAAGTGTAATTCTCCTTTACATACAAGTTGCATTCCTGGAAAATTATGCCAATATGCAAAATGAATTAGGCCCTAGACATAGGCAACTCATATTAGGATATTTTATCTCATGGAACATTCTAGGGCATAGTCAAAAGTCAGACAGGGGTGGGGGGCCTACAAGATGGCTCAGTGGTCTAAAGCACCTGCTTAGGCAGACACAAGGACCACAGTTCAATCCCTGGCACCACATGCTGCACCAGCCCCATGCCCAGGGCAGGCTGAGCAGGCCATTTAAAAAAAAAAAAAAAGTCAGACTGGGAGCCTTCCTTTTTGGAGGGGAAGGGATCTACTTTTTTGCATAATGGTATTTATATTGTTCTGGGTCCTCTCTCCTTAATTTTCAGTAGCACCCTGTAATCACTGTAACAATTGCAAGTGCCCTTCCAAAATGTCTGTAGGGTGGTAGAATAATAGTGTCCTCTGAAAACCACTGTACAGAAAAAGAGAACTTTTTTTTTGTCTTTTTTGAGACAAGGTCTCGCTATGCAGTTCAGACTGGCCTTGAGCTCACTTTTGTAGCCCAGGCTGGTCTCAAACTCATACCGATCCTCCTGTCTCAGTCTGCCAAGTACTAGGATTACAGGCATGAGCCACCACGCTCAGCTAGAACTTTTAGATTTTCTAGTAACAACCTGAGCTTTGTTTTCTGAGCATGAAAAAAGCATGCAGAATAAAAATTCTTCATTATAAAGATATTTACAAAACTGTGCAGCAGAAATAAGATAATCTTGAAGCTCAAAGGGCCAGCAGTAAAGAAAAGTATATTCTTTTCCTTTTTTTTTTTCCTAAGCAACATCAGTAGGGAGGTGGGTCATGCCCACATACTGTACTCTGTAGAACAATTGAGGACAATATGCAATATGTCAACTTTCAAAAAAAAGAAAGGGGAAAAGAAAAAAAAAAAAAAAGTAATGTTGATTTAAAAGTGTTAATGTTTGATCAATCTTATATACCTATATGTATTAATCTAAACTGATCTGATGATGAAAATATGTAATATGACCATTGTTAAATTTAAACAATAAAAATATTAAATAAATAAATAAATAAATGGGCCACCAGTTTCTACCTGGCAGAACTACTCTTCTTCAAACTATTCCACCATCTCTAGCTTTAGGACGGCGTCTAAGAATATTTGGCAAAGAAGGTATCTTGTACTGTTTTGCTAATTTGAGATTGCCTAAATAAATCTCATCATTTTTACTTATCCACGCAAGAAAATCCAGCACTTAAAGAGATCACACCAGACTTTATCATCAACCTCATCAATAAATTTTCCAATCTGACCCAGCCAGCCACTCCTCACATATCAAATTCTTCTTTATTTATGGAACAAAATTTTACTGTGTAGAGTTCAGGCTGGCCTTGAATTCACTATGCAGGCCAGGCTATTGTCCTGCCTCAGCCTTCCCTGAGTGCTAGGATTATAGGCATGTGCTGTCATATCTCAAAGTTTACAATTTCACTGTGTTCAATGGAATACCTAAGTACATAACAATGTTCATCATGTCGCTCTAATTGAAACCTGGTACTGTTTCCCATAGACAGGATTCCCTATAGCTGTTTCCTCTCCCATGTCCCCCATATTTATAGATGGATCAAGTATTCATTTCCCTTACTTCCCAATATTAGAGGTGTTCTTGCTTTCAAAGACAACATAATCTACCAGGTTATGATGGTACACACCTGTAATCCCAGCACTAGGGAGGCTGAGGCAGGAGGATCACTGCAAGTTTGAAGTCAGCCTGAACTGGAGTGAGACACTGTCTCAAAACAAAACAATCCTCTCAAAAGCTCATATGATTACTTTTATCTCCAAAGTTGTTCTGCTCAGTTAGAGTTCATTAACTCCTCAAATGCCACACCTTCTGGTATCATTCTTAGTGATTATAAATATACAATCACAATACTACAACTTGCATACTCAAACTGATCTATACTCCATGTCTCCCATCACATTTGTGGTTATGCTCTAGATCTTGCATCACCTCTGAAATCTAAGTTCAAGCATTCCATTTTTTAACCACCTTCCCACCTTAACTCATCTAGTCAGTCGCTCCTACTCTAACAAATGATTTCTCTAAGTGTTAACACAATTTTCCACTACTTATGAGCACCAATGTCCCCTTTCCTTTCCCTTGTTTTGAATCTCACAAAATGCTGGTTTCTTCATCCCTCTCTGCCTCCTTTGTACTGGCTGGGAAAACCACACTCCTTCCATCATACTATCTACCTGCTTTGTGCTAGAAATCAAGTTGAATGCTTCATTTCCACTCAACTGCATAAATGAGCCGATCTCAGTTGAAAATGATCACAAGTATTGTGCCCTTAGAAAATCCATCAATCCTCCTGCATCCTTTTTATTAGATCAGCTTTCCCATCCCTTTGTTTACCTTATAGTACCTCCTCACTCAGGTGATAACCTCACCTCATATTTCACAGAATCAGAATCTGAAACAGAATCATAAACTACCTAATTTTTCATCAGATTATTATCTGTAATCTCACCACAGTCAAGCATTTTTCTGATAGGGCTGCACGCTTTAAAGAGGAAGTGTTTTCTCAGCCAATCCCTCCAAAAAAGTGATCTAGGACAGGCAGAAAACAGTTATTAGGAACAACAGCGTTGGGATTGGAAGATGGGATGATTTTGCCATGTTAAATACAATCATTCTAATATATTAGGTTTTAGTAACTTTTTAATTATCCTAACATTTTTACCCACCAATTCTGCTACCTGGTTTATGTTATTTATTTTGCAGGACTGGGGATTGAACTCAGCCCCTTACATTTGCCAGGTAAGCCCTTATTCTACCAATCTATTTTCCCCAGTCCCTATTACCTGGTTTAATTCTGGTTTTTTGTTTTGTTTTTTTCTTCTTCTTTTTCCTGTTGATTTGTCTTTCTACATATGGGCCTTATTCTTCTGCTTCTTTTTATGCCTTGTAATTTTAAACAGATGTCAGCCCCTGAGTTTTATTTTGTACAATCTTTTCCAGTACTCCTTCAAATATTCTTCGTTCTTTTTTTGGGACATAAGTTGTTTAAAATTTAGGGCCAGGGCTGGGCGTGGTGGCGCACCCCTGTAATCCCAGCACTCGGGAGGCTGAGGCAGGAGGATCAGTGTGAGTTTGAGACCAGCCTGGGCTACAAAAGTGAGCTCAAGGCCACCCTCAACTGCATAGCGAGACCCTGTCTCAAAAAGACAAAAAAAAAAAAAAAAAAAAAAAAATTTAGGGCCAGGGAGATAGCTCCGTGGCACAAGTGCCTGACTGGCAAGTGCAAGGTCATGAGGTCCAGCAAGATGGTTCAGTGTTCTAAAGCGACTATTAGGAAAGCTTAGGCAACTGCAGGGACTGTGGTTCGATCCCCGGAACCACATGCTGCACCAGTTCCACCCCCAGGGCAGGCTGTGCCAGCCATAACAATAAAAAACAAACAAAACCATATATTTTACTTTTACTTTAGTATAGTTTCTTTTGGTTATTTGTACTCTCTTACAAAAATTCAGCATTCAATTAAACAATTGAACATTACATGTCAATACTATTTCAAGCACAGAAAAAATATCAGTAAACAAAAAAATTTCTGCCCCATAGAAACCTACAGTCTAAGATGTGAGACCATAAAACAATCCCTGCCTGTTCACTGTTGTATCCTCAAAGCTTAGAGCAGTAGCTGGTGCACAGCAGTTAAGTAACAAATTACTTGGCTACAAAGTAAATAAAAACATTTATCTGTATTTTCTCGTCTTTACACAGTGAGCCTCTACCTCCTATTATCTCTACTTGGCTATTACTTTAAATCCAGCATAATCTGGCTGTAGAACTTAACTAGAACCAATTACTGTCTCCACATATCTAAATTATACTTACGTAACATGCAAGTGAAGTCACCTGTTCAAAATTTAATGACAATTAGATAAGTACCAGAAAATACTTTAGAAACAAGCTCAAATATATTGAGAGTAGAGTTTATTATGGAAGGAAACCAACATGGGATCACTTCATCTTACAGCCAAGAACACCTCTGTGACAGCACATAGGTTCACCTATGAGAGTAGTCCCAATTAGTAATTACTTGAATTTAAAGTCAATTTTTTAACTGTATCGTACAGCTCTGTAAGGAGAGCACATTTAACACTTGCCTGACATGCAATCCCAAGGGATGACATGCATGTTAACTTACTTTTCAAAACCAATTTTAAAAAGCCCTTATATAACCTCAACTTAAAACAAACAAGCCTCAACTTGTCTTTGGTTAACAGTAAAGCCTATGCATCATTTTTAAATATATGTTACTACTTTATTCAACCCTCAAACATACCTTAAAAGTAAATCAAAAAACTATTAACACTGGAGATAAAAGTTCATTTAGTAAAAGGTGCTTTTTGTCAGAGGAAATACAGATGCACTTGGAAACCTGAACTACCAAATAACTCATTTCAGTAAAATTAGAACCAACATTAAATCATCCATAAGACATTTTAAATTTCAGGTTGTCTTTGCCCTTTGTGTCACCACAAGATCAGATCCTATTTATTCAGTCAGTACCTCCTAACGCTAAGGTAAATTCAACCAAAACTATTTGCTTTAATAATCTGCTGTAAAATTCAGTAAGTCATCAAATTGTATATTCAAAACAGAACCAAAATTTTCAAAGATAATCTTTATTCCATTTTTTAAAGAACTGTTTTCAAAAAAGCTATAATGTAGACACTGTCACAGATTTATTAAGGTTAACAAGCTTTTTCTTGTATACTTCTACCTAAAACAATGTCTCCAGTGGAGGAACCTGCTGGGTGTTCATGTTTACAATGTAGCAGCTCAAAGTCACTATAATTACAAGAATTAAGATTTCCCTACAATTTACCAACATGTTGAAGAAAACATCAAACTCATTGAATACACTCCTTTTACGTTCCGTAAATCATTGAATCCTTTTCTGATTCCCTCATAACCTGATTATTCTTACCACCAGAAAGTTATTATACAAACGTGTCACATTTTAACAGTCCAAAAGCTTAACTGCTAAGTGATAGGCTCTGGCCCTGGCATGAATTGCTAGATCATCTAATATAGCTGATGCCCTTAAAACAAAAGACCACTTTCCCCCTTCTTCTCCATCTCAGCCCAAGACATAATTTACTTTCACCCTTCCCACCATCTCAGGGAAGACTCCCAATGTTTCTCAGACATATCTAAACATCCCCTTCAAACTCCTTCCCTGGCAAAAGGTCATTAAAAGCCTTAGCCTCCCTTTGTCCAGTTGATAAGAATTTCTTATCTTCCCCAAATTCTCTCGGTGTCTCAAAGAAAATAAACCCCCTTTCTCTTCTTCCTTCTGCCTGTTTCTCTGAGTCAAGAATCTATCACTGGGCAGCTAAAAGTTTACCACTTTCACTAAATACACAGTAGAATGGAATATAAAACTAAAATCAATAGCTCAATAAAATAAATGCTTGCCTGGCAAGCTCAAGGTCCCGAGCTCAATCCCTAGTTGAGGGGTGGGGGCACCACTAAAATCTATCTTCATTTCAAATAAATTAGGAACAATTTGTTTACTATTTAATCCTGCCCATAGATTTGATGAGCCTTCAAGCACAGCCTTTCCCTTTTAATATGTATTTAGACGTACTTTTTATTAAGTTCTATTGATGAAAACAAAACAAGGGTAAAAATTTTACTACTGATAATGAAAACACACAGGATAACATTTACATACAGAAGCACATCACTTTTTATTGCTTCAAGAAAGTTATCTAAAAATTTAAGTGCCATACTAAATACAAAAGTTAACACTCATTTATGTACTCAGATATTTAAGTTTTTAAGAGCTCTATTTCATAGTTTAGTCCTTAGTTCCTTGCTAGGTTGCCTATATCCTTTAAAATTTCAATTATTTACCCCCTAGTAATGATTTTTAAGAGTGCCATACTGACTCAAAAATCCCAAAATGATTCTACTTGAAATTTCTAGGACATCTACTTTAAACATCAACTGTCCTGGTCTATTATGAATATTTTGAGCAAATGATACCCAAGTGTGAACTTTTTCCCTAGAAAAATGTATCACAAATCTTTACATGCATGTTGTGGGAATTCACCACTTCCAAAAACATTTCCACACAATTTTCAGAAGCCTGTACTCAAAAACATCTTGAACAGGGTAGGAAATTGAAAAGGTATTTTATTACTACCTAACACTATCTGGACTGTTCCTAATAGGAAAACCTCAAGTAATTCTCAGCTGCTTTCTAATCCAAATTATATTTTCTTTAATTTTGCCTCTACTGTAACTGAGATCTCATATGTATCTCTTTATTGCCAAGACAGTGGACTGAGATCAGGACTGATTTTTACAGCTCCAAACAGAAGGGATAAAAACTGTGATTTAAAATATTAACAGGGGTGGGAGCTGGCAAGATAGCTCAGCAGTCTAAAGTGCCTGGTTAGGCAAGCTTTGGCAACCACAGGGACCTCAGTTTGATCCCTGCCACCACATGCTGCATCAGCCCCACTCCCAGGGCAGACTGAGCCAGCCATAATATAAATAAATAAAGTTAAAAAATAACATTAATGGGGTGGGCACTACTTGGTTACTTTATTTTTTTTATTTTTTATTTTTTTTTTGTCTTTTTGAGACAGGGTCTCGCTATGCAGTTGAGGCTGGTCCTGCGCTCACTTTTGTAGCCCAGGCTGGTCTCGAACTAGCACCAATCCTCCTGCCTCAGCCTCCCAAGTGCTGGGATTACAGGCGTGAGCTACCACGCCCGGCTTGGTTACTTTAAAAAAAAAAAAACCAAACTTGCAAGCTTGTAATTTAAGATTAGTATAAACTTATTTTCATCAAATCAAAAAATTAATTCAGGGGGACAGTTTCATTCTGTAGTTCAGGCTGGCCTCGGATTCAACAGCAATCCTCCCACCGCAGCCTCTTAAAGTGCTGGGATTACATGCTTTTTTATTATTAAAAAATATATATATTTTATTAAAATATATATAATACTTAACTATTTTATCATAATATTCACATAAGCCTTTTATAAAGTACTTGGGCTTAATATCTCTGTATATTAGGCCAGCAGTGAAGAAAACGCAAGAGTTTGAAACTATTCAGTACAGGTGGAACCCTATAACCAACCTGCTTGCATTATGGTAGCCAGACATTTCTAATAGTATCAAATTCACGTCAATGTGGTATCATTATCTGTTTCTTAAATACATCATTGTATCTAAACCATGCCAGGTTAAAGGTTAAGAATGTATGCACCCTACACAACTCAATGCAAAATTAAAGTACTGTACCACAGAAACAAGTGTCTCCAATTTATGAAATACTTTATTACACCAATTTTTTTTTTCTTTTTAAATTTAGTATCAGGTATACAGGGTGTCACTGCACAGATCAGACTCATAGTGATTCTCCTGTTTTCAAGCCTCCCAAGAGCTGGGATTACAGGCACACCCCACTGCAGCCAGTCTCTACACCAACCTTTAAAGATCTATCCTAAAGTGATGCTGCCATAAGAGAATAACAATCTTGATATTTAAAAAGCCTATTTTAATTTTAAAAATCTAATTTTTAGCAATGTACCCTTTCAATTAAATGTCAAGCCACATCTCTAAATTTAGTATTATAAAAACAAAATTAAGTTTGAAATGAAAATATAAAATTTGTAATAGGACATCTGTCCCCTTCTTAAACTTTTCATAACACCCAAAGGGACTTGTCTCATACAAGTCGATGGTCTTCCCATGATGTAAAAGTATTACTTTGTGATTCACTAAACCGAAGCTTTAAGGCAAACATCTTTTGATTAGGTTCTAATTCACTACATTCTGTAAATTGAAACATTCAGTCTCTAACACCAATGGCCCACTTAATTGTTTTCCAATCTTACTATAACAAAAAATATGAATTTTAAAATTAACATTTTTCTCTTCCAAATTGGGGTGGGGGTGAGGGATTCTATTTAAGGTGGTTTCTTAAAAATTTAGAAGCATGTATAATTAGGCCACCGTGTTCAGCATTCACTCAAATTGGCTAAGTGGGGATACATTCTCAGTATTTTCCCAAAGTTGTAAAGACTTAGAATTTTTATCACTTTACCAGAAACAAAATAATCATAAAATATATTTCTTATAGTAAGAGGCTTCACAGGTTTTAACCCAAATACAAAATGCTTCAACAACTTATTAAGAAGTCTTTCTAAGGTTCATTCAATGTGTTTATGTTTAGAATACTGTTTTTTTTTTTTTTTCCTATCATTTTGAGACAGGGTTTGACTGTGCACTTCAGGCTGGCCTCCAACTTCCAGCCACATTTGGGATTACAGGTATGTACCACCATGTCCACCAAGCTAGTACATATTTGTGTAATATCCTTCTCTCAATACTGGATTTTACTGGGGCCAGCCAAATATCTCAGCGGATTAAAGTGCCCAACCTGCCATGGCAGTACCACCTGGGGTGCGCTGAGACAACTGAGACTGGGAATGGTGGCCCACACCTGTAATCCCAGCTGTTGGGAGGCATCTGTAGACCCTTCCCTAAAATACAAAAAAAAAGAAGAAAAAAAAAAAAAAAAAAAAAAGAGAAAGGATTTTACTTATATGATCCACCACTAGCAGCACGAACCACACAGCACTGCCAAGAAAGCTTGTTTACCAAACACTCTGCATCCTATTAAATTCAGTATCTACTCTTGAGGTCTACACTTTATCTAAAGAACAGCGGTCTGAAAGGAAAAAATAACCCTTGTGCATCAAAGAAGGGATCCCTATATCCTATGATTTAATGACAGCCTTGCATTATAAATGTTAAAGCATTTCAGTAAACTGAAATTATCTGTAAAATTTAACATGCATTTAATAAATCAGTTGAACTCAGCTTTTATTTCAGGTTGTAGCTTTCAGGACTGTCCAAAGTATTTACAGAAGCAAAACTTAATTACATTTCTAAAGCGTTCTGTAGTGCTGTCTTTGTAATCAAAGTTTTCTCCTTCCTTGGCTGCAAAACTGCAAATTAATTTTCAGGGAAAAGCAACGCCCCATCATGAAAGTATTTTTTATAGAGAAACAAAAATAAAACCAAAAGACAACATTCTGCAGTGACAAATACTTTAATTTTTAAAAACAAATCACTTGATGAACAAATAGTACCATTCTACTCTAAGTTGACACAAATAGAAAAAGATTGTTCTCTTATGTGCTGAAATTGTTTTACACTAAGCAATCTCTACTACACCTAGTTGATCTGTAAAGCTAGATATAAGACACTATTCTCAAAAGAAACTCAACTATCACAACTCTAACTTTATAAGGTGAAAAAACCCAAACAGTTTTAAAAGTTTTATTTTTTAAAAAATTACAGAACAGTTTCTACATTAAAAAAGAATTCTTACAGCACCAATACAGGTATTACAGTACAATTTTCCGTAACAAAATTGTAGTGCACCAGTCCACGGGAATCCTTGACTTCCTTCAACTGTCAACACTGCACCCTGCTTAAATGGCTGTACCTGAAAACCAAGGTATGCAATTCCTTAGGGTTAGAAGTCATCAAGTTATCCTGCAAAGGATCTGGGGGAACGGGAGGCAGTCTATTACTCTTGCATCGGAACCCAACTTCCATAAAACGGTAGCGCCACAACCGTGATCAGTTATTACTTAAGGCAGGTATTTAAATACTAAGCCCCACCCAGTGAAGACGTATTAATATTTCTATGAGCAAATTCACTTTAAACTTCGGGTCGGTTATGAAATGAAGGACGGACCCTTTTTCACAAGCCCGCCACTTAAATCTTCGCCCCTGGGTTGGGAGACCAGAAAGCGGCCACAACTCAGGTTTATTCTAAAAGTCAATGCTGGGCTTCGCAAGCGCCACGGACCCCAAGCCTGCCACACGTGCTCAAGAATCACGGGGAGACCAAGTCGGGGCTGGTGGCTGCCGCTCCTCCGACTCGGCAGCGAAGGGGACGGACGCCTCGGTGCCAGCTAGGGAACAGCGGGGCGGTCTCGTCTTCCTCCGCTACGCCGTGCCGCACCGCCCCCGGCGGGAGCCGCGCAGCGCGCCGAGGCTCCACGTGGGGCCGCACGGCGACCCGCTTCCGGCCCGCGGGGAAGCGAGCGCCCCACCAGTGCGCGCAAAAGCGGAGCTCCCGGAGCCCGCGGCCGCGGTGGCCCCAGAGCGCCACCCAGCGGCGCGCGGCGCGGCCTGCAGGCGGGTCCACGCGGCGCCCGGCCCGCCGCACCCCCACCGCCACCCAGCCCGTCCCCTCTCCGGATGCACCAGGCCCAGCCCAAGAACGCCACAAAATGGCTGCCGGCGGCTCCATCACGTGACCCCTTTGTGCCTTTCGGGCCCCCGAACTCCGCGGGACCCACGTACCAGCGGCAGGGGTCGGCGGGTGGCCTCCAAGGAGGCCCCGCCGGAGCGCGGCGGCTGGGGCTCGAGGCCGGGGGAAGCGGCGGAAGGGCCCGGCCGGCGACCAGAGTCAGCGGCGAGGAGAAGATGGCGGCCATTTTGTGTGGGTCGCTGCTCGGCCGCCGCCGCGGGCAGCACAGGGAGCGGGGCCGGGCGGCGGGTCGGACAGGGGAGTTAACACGTACCGACTCCTCTTCCTTCTCCATTCCGGTGGGCATCTGCGGCACGGCCCGGTTAATCGAGGCGTATTCGTGCAGGTCGGGCAGATCCTCACAGCGGAAAACCGGCAGCGGCTTCGAGGCGTCTAGCGCCCGCGCCCGAAACGACAGTTTACTCATCTCAGGCGCAGCAGATACCTCTCCGCTCTGGGGAAACGGCCCCGGCCAGCGGGATCATGGAGAACCGGTGGTTCGGTCCCCACTCGCCTGCCGCTGCCGGGGACTGGAGGGGCGGAGCACAGAGCCCGCCGTCCGGGCACTACGACCAGCCGGGAGGGTGGGAGGCTGTGTCGCTCCGCTCCTCGCTCGCTCGCTCTCTTCAATACGCCATGGCCAACATGGCGGACATTAAAACTCCACTGTGCGCTCTTCAGCCAACCCCAGCCATTCCCCACACTGCATCGCGCAGCGGCGCGGGCACGCGGGGGGGGGGGGGAGCGCGGGCTCGAGGCCGGCGCCGGCACGGAGCGCGCGTCCCGCCAACCCCCGGCGCCCGCCGCCCCGCGCCCCGCGCCCTGGCTCCGCTCGCCGCCCCCGCCCCCGCCCGCGCCCTCCGCCCCCGCGGGCCGGGCCGGCCGGGCTCTGGGCGCCGGGAGCCGCCTCGGGCCACCCTGCCCCGCGCTCCCGCGCACTTTCTCACGCTCGCTCCGGGCCGGCGCTGTTTTTTGACGCGCGAAGGTGCGGGGCCGGCTCCCCGCCGCGCGCCGGCTCTCCGCGAGGCGGCCGCGGTGGGGAGAGAGGGCGCGCAGGTGCTGGGCCCGACGCTGGCTGCGGAGTCCCTCCGCGGGGGTGCGGGGGGCGCTCGCCGCGAGGCGCATCAACGACCGGCCGCGCGAGGAACGCGTCTCTGGGAACGTGGCTGTTTGAGATTTTAAAGTTAAACTCCATGCAAACGCGTATTCGTGAAAACAAGAAATTCGAAAGAAAGAAGTAAAAACACGAAATCTGGGCGGAATGCTACTTAGGATAAACTTTTACCAGATGTTATTTTTATGTCTAATGAAACCTTGGGTTATAATAAGACGCTGCTTCAAATCACTGGTCAGTTTCCCACCTACTGGGCTCAACATAAATATACTATTTAGAGTCTATTCAGTTACAAAGATGTGTTTTTCCTCAAGCCTTTCCTCCTTTATTGTAATTGAAGCTAAAGGAATTACCATTAACACCATAACGTTTACGAAAAACAAAGCTTGGACTTCGAAATTCTAAAGCTGTCTTCAATGTCTGCTTAAGGATTTTGTGTTTGTACTTCGAGAAAATGCTGCTTTAACTCTTCTCGTAGGAGTGAAAAACTTTACGAAATTGAATTACATAAAAACTCGTAGAGCTCCCACCAGACCGAAAAGTAGAAAAAGCTAAATAAATTATAAGAGATTTAGACGGACATGGGAGACCGCTAGCGGTTGGTTTATATCTAGTCCATGAAAAAGGGTATGCATCTTGGTTAGTGGATATTTTACAAATTGGAAGGATTGAAGTTTGGCAGCAAAATCTCAAATGTTCCAGATAGAAGTATTTTTCTAAGTCTGCTTTTCTCCCGGGATATTCCATGGTAAAAAAAATAATCACGATTCTCAAATATGGTGTTTGATAGGAACTTAGGGCATGTAGACAAAGTGCTTTCTAGGCTGGTCTCCAGGTACCATTCATCTTTACCTTTATTTCTCTAGGAGCGCACTTTGGGAAATTCTAGCACATTTTGCTACACACTGCCGGGTGGAAAGAAGAGCTCGAATTGTGGTTCTCCAAGATTGTTGTCAAGCTCCAGTACTGATAGCTCAGCTCTGCAAGGCAGAGACTCGCATACCTTTCCTACCCACAGCCAATGCATTTGTGCATTCCACGAGCAGACCTTTCTTGGGCCTTTTAAGCATGTTCCTGATTATTTGGAGCCCACAGGACTCCAATGAGAGGATCTCACACAAGGACCAGGACCTACAAATCCCAAATGTCACATGGTATGATATCATAATGGTTACCCAGGCTGGTGGCAATAGACAGGAGTGGCACCAGACCGGGGACAGGCTCTAATGAAGTATTCAGAGAAGGGTTTTTAGAGGAGATAACTCAGTAAAGTTATGTAGGATAAGTATGGGTTAACTTTGCAAAACGTGGAGAGAAGAAAGGTACCTCAGGCAAGGGTGGTAGCAGGTGCAAAGATGAGAAAGATGGCACATTCAGGGAACCTTGAGAACTGGCCACTCTTCTGTGGAATACTGACACCTGTGTAGCCAGGTTTAACAGTTCCGAAAATCCTAGCTGCACTCTGCTGTCCTTGTCCTCTCCAGCCTACAATATTAGATTGCTGAAAATTCTAGTAGTAAAATCTGTGATTGAGGAATGGTAGGCAGTGTAGGACCAAACGAGGTTTAAGTCATGAGTGATTTTTTTAAAATCCTATTAACAGCCTATAGATAGTTCTACATTCAGCAGTAGTCATAATGGGCACTACACAAATAAATCCCTTGATCTCCAAAATTTTAAAATCATCGTCTGGCAAGTTCTGAGATATGCTTATGAATTCAGTTCAGTTTTGTACACATTTATGCCTGCTCAGAAACCTCTTTTTCCTCATTACTGTACAGTCAGCTCCAGGATACCCTGGATTTTTAACTGAAAGTTTCTTCTGGACTCCCAAGGACCCAGAGGCTGAATTCCCAACTCCTCTACCTTCAGTTCCAGTCTCTTCAAGGTAAGGGGCAGGAGTACATCAAATTAAATTCAGGTTTAATTTTCTTCAGCTTCCTTATACAATTCAAAGACTTTAAAAAAAATAAATGACTAGTTCTCTGCTGTCTTTAACTTTCCTTTCTATTCCCAACTTCTAATTATTCCCAACAAAAAGTGATCTGAAATTCTCAGGTGTTATGGCTTATGTCTAGTTGTCCCCCCAAAGCCTCATGGAGTCATTGGGCGGGGACTTCTACAGTTTGAGACTTGATCCTTGATCCCTGGGATTATGGGTTTTAGTACTGATGGGATTATGGGTGGAAGTACTTCTGGGATTATGGGTGTAGCCTATGGTGGGAGCTAAGGCGGAGAGCCTGAATGTAATATAAAGAGAGACAGAGAGACAGACTGTAGCTCTAGCTGTTGCTGTTGCTCTGCTGCCGTGTTGGTTGGCTACCTCTGCCACCATTTTGTTGCTGTTCCGCCACCATGAACTGGATGCTCTCTGCTCTGTTCCACTCAGCCTTGGGCCAGCCGAATATGGACTGAAACCT
>PVJA010044619.1:0-16075 GCA_004027025.1 Myocastor coypus | reverse complement strand
TCCTTCTTCTTCTTCTTCTTCTTCTTCTTCTTCTTCTTCTTCTTCTTCTTCTTCTTCCAGGACCAATTTAGTGTCAGTTCTTCAGGCAGCTCTGGAATGCCTCCAGCTCTTGGTTCATGCAGTCAGTGTTTATGTTTACTGTGGTCTTCGAGAGAAAAATGAACTCAAGATAAAAGGGAGACGGGGACTGGATGTATATAACTTACACTTGACAGAATATAATTTTGTTCCATTGATATCTCAATTAGATGCATAATCTTATTTCATATGTGTATGTGCATACACTGAGTTTTATATACTTTTACATAACCTTGTAATAGACAACTAATTAAACAAATTGTACACTATTTGAATTTTACATGTCATATAAAATCATTGAAATAAAGCTTATAAAATACTAAGATAATTGTGAAATGAAAATGTGTTAAGCTGGAATAAAACCTGTGCAAAATATATACTTTGTTAAGAAATATATGCCTAAAATGAAACACAGACAGATGAAAAAGTACAATATGTTGACAAAAGAGGAAATCAGATAATGGAATTTTTAATATTCTTGCAACTTCTCATTTGTTTTTCTTAGATACAGATCACTGGTTTTTTTTAATTATACACACAGTTATTTTAGAAGTAAGAAATGTGGTAACAATATACAATATTACCAGCATTTGAATAGCAGCCTTCCATGTCATTCTGTCTGCTTACCAATCTGTGTCTGAACATATCGATCATGTGGAAACTCTGAAGTAGAATTCTGAGTTAGACTGTACCAATTCTTCCTACAAAAATCTAATAATGTGTTTATCCAACTTAATTTTGGAAAAGATAAACTATGAAATTAACAATATTTTAATTTCCTCATGTCTGTGCAGACACAGACACAGCATGGCTCTCTATGGATGGGAGACAGGCATTGGTAGACTGTGAATGGAGAGAAGGTTGCACACAGGGCAGACACCTGCAACAGCAGTGAATAGTTTCAAACACAAGAAGATGTTAAAGCGGAAGTACAGAAAGCATGAACAAAGTTCCTGCCATTGTCCAGAAGGAACCAAGTGTGCAAATAAGGCCAGCTTGAGTGGTACAGAGGATGATCTATCGGAGACACATTTTTCATGTATAACCAACTGCAGTTACATGCAGCAAGGAAATGGAACAGACACAATCTCTGAGAAGAACATTGATATTTTGTTATTGAGTCGTCAATGGCCAGCACAACTTCCCAGAATAAGATCTAACTATTGTATAGAGCAAGGGCTGGGGTGATAGCTCGGCGGCGGCATAAGTGTCTCCCTGTTGAGTATAAGGTTCCACATTTGATCCCTGATATCACATGCCTTTCTGGCCCCGGAACTGGGCTTCATGGCACACACTTATAATCCCAGTGCCGGGAAGGCTGAGACTGAAGGGTCACCGTGAATCCAAACTACATAGAGAGACCCTGTATCAAAATAATAAAAATAAAATACAAAAGATGGATAGATAAATAAATAAATAAATAAATGCAGAACAAAAACAAATAAACCAACAAAAAAATCTCAGGACAAAAGATGTGGGAGTCAACATAGGTCAGCCTCAAGCCTGGGCCTATGCGAGGCTACCTCCGGAGAGTATGAGAGATGAAAAAAAGATTGGGAAGCTGGGGAGTCTAGCGTTACCCGAGTTGGCAGAGTAGAACTTTGCCCCTAGAACCGAGAAACGCTCCTATAGGTAGAGAGAGGCCCTGAACATGAGGTTGTGTCGACCATATGCTAGACAATCCCTAATAGTGTTGATCCTCAAAGAGAATTTAAATGAGAAGCAAGTAATTATTAATTTAGGAATTAAGAAGCATGTGTGAGGTGCTTTTGGCCACCTCACATGACCTTGCTTGAGCCTACATTTACTTTGATGTATTTGGCATGTGGAAGGCCGAGATCATCTTAAAATTTAGTAGGTGCTCAAATCACTTTTCAAAGTAGCTGTCCCTTCTTACTAGCAATTTATATGACATCCAAGCACCTCAATATTGTCAGTTGTTTAATTTTTTGCTCAGTTGGAAATTTAAAACTTGTATTTTTTATGTTAAAAAGAAGAAAAATTTTTGTTTATTGTACTTGGTATGAAGTCTCACTATGCAGCTTGGACTCCTAGTGATCCTTCTGTCTCAGCCTCCCCAGCACTGGATAACAGGTGTGCACCACCATGCCTGGACGCAGTGGCCAGCTCAGAGTGCCCGGAGGAGAGCAAGTGGATGAAAGAATTTCAAAACAAGATAATAGGAGATTAATAATAATCAACACATTGCATGTTATTATCTTCAGAATAATTACCCAGAGCACAAGATACAAACATGAGATACTGTTCAAACAATATTAGCATAAACCTTTCTTTTCGATGAACTAACAGAAACTAGCAGTAGGACTATCTTGTTTATATGAAAATTGTATCTTCTGTGAGAAAAAGTTATTATAACCCAGCATGGCCAGTGAATTTAGGAGTGTACCTGTCTTTAGGGTAATTGTTTCATATGGCCTTTGGCCTGTTAGATTGGTTGTTAATCTGTGTAATCTCTATTTATGAAGTTTAATTTGGCAAAGACTTAAAAGAAGTTAATATGATGCTGGCAAAAGATGTTATTCACATGCATAATGAATACAATATTATATATTGAAAAAACTTCTCATAAAAATGAAATTTTAAAAATCATATCTCTTTGATTCTATTTTGTATTTCATTGCCTACTAATTCACGTGGTCATTGTAAAATATAATGGTTGGTTACTTTTATTTCCTCTCTTGTTCAAAGTTGGTTTATCATTTCTAATGGTCTGCACATATATTAATGAGCTCTGGCTGACTTTTCAAGGTGTTTTTCCGATTGCCTTCCTCGGTGGGTATCTGTCATATTTATGCTTCACTCATTTAAAAAATGTGGTTTGAGAAATACTGGCCAACTCCTTCATTTTTGATTTACCTTTAAAATCTTTACAATTCCTTTTCATTTTAGTCTTTACCTGTGCTGGAACTGATTTTTGTTAGTGGTGGGAAATTAGCAGCGATTTTCATGTTTTTCCCTATGATTGATCAATAATTTCCTTTTAAGAGCTATAGCTCTGAATTCCTGCAGGTAGATTTTCTATCTTTAGTTCCACGTATTAAAATTCTTTATACTGTAAATTTATAGGTTGCATTATATGGCCATATGGTTGAGATGAGAGCCAAATGTAGAAACTTCAGTTTCCAGGCAGAGATCAAATGGTATTTAGTGCTTCATGCAAGGACAAAGGATAAAGTGTAGAGGTGAATGCTGTAGGACGCATATGCAAGGAGTCAAGAGGGGCGGGGGATGGGGGCTTCTAGGTCAAGCAATGGACACACATCGCACATGAACGGTGTGCTGTGAAACAGCAGGGAAGCCAGGCTGCAAGGACCCCACTTTTCTGGGCTCGCTGGTTCCCTGGATTCTAGTTGGGTTTGATCGCAGCAGAGGAGGAGAATAAAGTTGGAATATTCTTATGTGGCTTGTCCCGTGAATATAGTTTCCCTCGCCTGAGCCTTGCGTCCCCGTACAGGTCTCTTGGTCATGCTCTGCAACGCGGTCTCCCGCTCTGCCCTCCAGACCTGGGCTGAGTGCGTCCTTCCTACTGTTTATCACTAGGTGTTCAACAGCCCCCGCTGGCTGCTCTCTTCCCTCTATTCACACGGCTCTAAGCTGCCACTCAGGTCTCTTCATGGGATGCACAGATCCAAGTGCCCCAAAAGATACCATGATATCCTAAGACAATGCTTGTCAAGCTTCAGCACTCACCAGGATGCACTAGAAAGACTCTCCAAGTGCAGGACGCTGGCCCC
Organism: Myocastor coypus; assembly: GCA_004027025.1. Classification (NCBI taxonomy): domain Eukaryota; kingdom Metazoa; phylum Chordata; class Mammalia; order Rodentia; family Myocastoridae; genus Myocastor; species Myocastor coypus. The sequence continues at coordinate 12,242 of PVJA010044619.1, read as the reverse complement.
AAGCAGAGTCTGAGTTGGGCTCCACGTTCACCATCTGAAGCCTCCCAGGCCATGTCAGTGCTGCTTGTGTAGCACTGCACAATGAATAGCTTTGCCCTACAGTAATTCTTTCCTGATCCTTCAGACAGATGCTGTGTCACAAACACACAAATAGGAAGACAAAACTATGTGAGTACCGAGGAGCAAAGAGTGAGAACAGGGTTGGAGAAAGTAGCACCAGTTTCCCTTGTAGGATGCACAGCCGGAGCAGACCAGCACGGGGCTAAAGACTGAGCCAGGCTTCCCTCTGCTCATCTCCAACTCTCGGGACTGGAACGCCAGGCCCAAGTTCGGGAGCAAAGATTTCAGTTCATGAAGCAAATATAACCAAGTCAGAATCACGTGCTTGGCATTTGCCAGCCTCCAGGGACTCAACTGTGAAACGAACTCTTAGTGCAACTTGCATTATGGCCTAGGGAAATATGAAATAAATGAATGACATTTTGTCTGATCTAAATCCTCTCCGGAGGCTGATACAGTGGTGAAAAGAAGGCTAATGAAGGTCATTTTTTTCTCCACATAAGTGGAAGATGTATTTCTCTAAGAAGGGACATTGGATCAGAGAACATAAGGAAATGGAGTAAGCCATGAACATGTCAGAGGAAACCGGTTCTGAGCTGGTGGGTCACCAAGGGTCAAGTTTCTTTGGTAAGGAAGAGATGGCAGAGGAGTGCGCAAGGAGGGGAGCCTGCTGGAGACAGAGCACAGCATCGGCAGTGGTGGGGACGTTTCTACAGGACTAGGAAGCCCCCAGTGAACTTATTTTCTTTATAGCAGAGAAAAACCAGGAGAGGAATGCAGAGACCTGCTATGTATGGTTAAGTCCTACCATTTTAAAAAATAAACTTTTATTTATTGCGCTATTTTAATAATATAAGTTTACTGCATATGATCTGGAGCATTTAGAAATTATGAAGTATTTTTATTTTGGTTTTATATTGCTTCTTGTTTTTTTTTTGTTTTTTTTTTAAGAAGGTTATATGCCTCACTCCATAAACCAATATTTTTTATATTTTCAAAGTGTTTTTCTAGCTAAGCATACATTTTAAATTTTCAAAAGCATCTTACTTTACCAAGAAGTTGAAAGATAGTATAGAATTTTGTTTCCAGGGACTATTTAACCAGTTCTACTATTGTTAGAATTTTACATTACCACGGCATATGTGTCACAATTAAGAAGCTGTCACTGCATTTAGAAATTCCATCCTCTATTTGAATTTTATTAGGTTTTCTAGAATGCCCTTTCTGTATTCCTGACTGCATGCAGCTTACCACCTGGTGCTTAGTTGTTAGGTCTCAACCTCTTTCCCAAGCTAGGGTTGCTTCTCAGAGTCTCCTTGCTTTTGAGGGCCTTGATGGTTCTAGGGCTGTTATTGGTTAAGCTGTTTGGATGTTCTTCTCAAGTGGGATTTGCCTGGTAGCTTCCTCATGGCTAGTCTGGGGTTATGGGTATCTGGAAGGACAGCCACACTAGGGACACACTACACTTATTAGGTGGCATGAACATGCTGTCAATGCAACTTACGTTATGACTTTATCAAAGGAAGCTAGCAACAATCAAAGAAGATTATCACGGTGGACAGATCTCTGCAAGTACTTGGAAGTTTAAGGAGAAAACTAGCTTTATTTTCAATAATGAAAAAGTATATTTATATCATTGGCTGAGGTGTCTCTACATAGGGAAAGCTGACCACAAGATGTCAGTATTAACTTAGGTACAGCAGCAATGCCTGCCTGGAGGAGCAACTGGTTTTTCTGGGTCATGCAGAGTTACAAATAATGGCTTAAACATCCTTGGCAGTAATGAACCCCCAAAATGTTTCAGATTTACAAAACCACCAGGATGCTTTTAGAGTTGGGGATGTTAAATTTTCTTATTAGTTTTGCATAATATTTTTCCTTGAATTGACGCCCAAGTTATTTATTGGAAATTTCATTTAAAACAATATGATTTGCTAATGAAGTTGAAGCTCCTATTCTTAAATAAAGAACAAATCCGCAGAAATCAATTTGAGTTTACATTTATTCTATTAACCAAGAACAATACTGTTTTTAAACTTATGAACATTTCCTCTATAAAAGATTTAATAGAAGATGAAAATAAGAGCACAGCAGAGACTCTCCATGACTGGAATCTGTCTCATACCCCGCATGGAGGACTGGAAGGGCTGATTCCTACCTGCTACGTCCTGCAGCTTCCTTTTAGACGTTTAAACATTCTAAACAATTGCTCTGCCCCAAGGTGCCTGAACAAATGTGTTCCTAACCCCGACTTCCCGCACGTCCCTAAATCTCCGTGAATACGACCTCCTGCCTGACTCTCCCGGGCTATCCTGTGCTTCTCATCCTGCTTTTTCCAGCCCATCTCCTCGGTTTCCTCCGTTGCCTCTGCTCTTTCTACCTGCACCGTCTCATGCTTGGAGCCCTATTTCTGAAGCAACTCCACTTCCTGGTCCTTCAATATTGGAAGTGCATAGGCTAGGTCTGTAGTTCAGTGGGATGACGCTTTTTAAATAAAACCTCTACGTGGACTGAATTTGATCAGCTGTTAGGTATTTTCTAAGCCAACGGCAGCAAAGCCGGGGCAGGGAGTAGTGAAAGGCGTAGTAGGCAGCAGGTAAGTTCCAGCCCTGTGTCCACAGCTGCTTTTCCTAGCTTTTATCACATTGCTTCATCTGAAAAACTGAGGAACAAGACTCACAGAAATGCATGACAGCCTTCCCCCTTTTTCTCCTTGCATCGGGATTTTAGCAGAATCTCTTCCATCCCTGGAGTGCTAAGATAAGGAAATTTTCCTGAGTTGGACCAGCAGCAGTCAATGACTCTTACCTGCTGGTCTTAGCTCTGGGCCTGGGTAGCACCCAGAAGTAAGTACTTTCTTCACAAAGCACCCTTCAAATACAGGGAAATAGTTCTCATTAAAGAAGAACACTCAGCACCATTTTTAGTTCCTAAGACTTTTTGACAGCTTTATTATTAGCACTGCTTTAGAGCTCCATCATTTGCTGCCATCTTCTGGTGTCTTGCTTGCAACAGTCCCCCTAAAGTGTGATGTTTGGATTGACACTTAGTACGTTAGCCATAATTTGAGCCGTAATCAAATTGTTCCAAAACCTCTGCCCCATGCAGGCTACGCACAATAAATTGAAATTTATTACCACTTGCAATAGCACTCATCAAGACACCATACAAGTCCAAACATTCACACACACACACACACACACACACACACACACACACACGTATATGTACTATTGATCCAATGAGCTCTTATGTCATTTCTGTGGAACTTTCAGTTTAATAAGCCAAATTGTCCATTTGTAACAGAGCTTGAAATACTGAATGTAGAAAGTAAATACTTAAGGGCCGGGCAGATAGCTCAGTAGAGTAAGAACTTGCCAAGGTCCTGAGGTCAGTCCTTGGTACTGCAAGAAAAAAAAAGTAAATACTTAAAACTTACAACCTGTTTAACCCATGAGACAATAAACTATTAGAATATATCACCCAGTCTTGAATATATACCTAAGGCAAAATTCAAAGGAAGAGTATAATTAATTAGCTTAAAAAGTAGTGTTGCAGCAAAATTCAGCAAGATAGGCACTCATGATAAAACAAGAACTAGAACAAACAAGGCTTTTATTACCAGCAGGAGGACAACCTGATGCACAAACAGGAAGTGTTGACAACCAGAGAATTTTGTGCTGGGGTGACCCATTACCTCATTTGGGAATTCACAAAACTCTCACAAGGTTTGCATTTCCCAGGGTTTCTTGCTAGAGTTCTTTCGCTTACCTACAATGTTTTAACAGTTTGCTTCTGACATCAGTGATTGGTTGTCTTTTGGGAGTTTTGCAGTTAAGGAAGCAAGTGATGGGTGAATTCACCCAAAGTTTAAGTGACTTTTAAAATGCAGTCTCATTTGAGCTGGTGTGCAGGCCCAGCATGTGAATGTGATGGGGTCCGCTGGATTGTAATTTGACCCAGAGCACAGACCAGGCATGTGAGTGGAACATCATCCGTCAGACTGGCCCAGCATGGAAGCCTGAGGCAAAACTCCCTGCAGAGAGGTAGAGGCAAGAACCACACAACTAATCCAGGAGCACAACGTCTTGCCAGAGTGGCACAGCAGGTACACTTCCAAGGGCTGCTGCAGGAAGAAGTGGAGCACATCAGCCAGACCTAAAGCATACCCACCAGGACGAATTTGAACTTAGTAGACCCAGATCTAGTGCTAAGGTAAGAACTCTACCAAAGCTCTACACCCAAAGATCATAAGGTAGGGCTATAGAAAATAACAAAATGAAGGAGCAAAATGCAGTCTTAGGCCCTAAGTCCACACAGAACAAGTGCAAGAGACAATAGCATGGAAGAAATTGGAAGTGACACACCGGAAATCTCTGAAATAATAGCATCTGAGGTAATGAAACAACTGCAGAAAGGTATAGAGAAAATCAGATAGAAATAATTTCTGAAGTGAAAAAAGAAATGATAACTATAATGAAAGAAGTACTAAGTGCGTCTAAAGAAGACACATTTAAAAAAATAGAAAAGAATAGAAAAATAGTGGAATCCTTGAATGAGGAATATAGGAAAGTAATAGAATGCATGAACCAGATTCAAAGTGCTACACAGGAATTAAAACCTCAGTAACAAGCTGGTGAAACCATTTCAATGAACGTGAAAATAGAGTTTCAGAACTTAAAGCCACCATTACAGCCAGTGAAGGCATAAGAAAAGACAATTAGGGTGCAAGAAAAATATTCAACATCTGCAACATGACGCAAAGATGAACAGCATAAGACTAATAGGCATCAATGAGAAAGGAGGAGCCTATACAAATAATATTAAAAGAATATGGGAAGAAGCAGTAGTAGAAAACTTCCCAATAATGGGGAAACAATTTGACATTCAGAAACCAAAGCATATAGAACTCCAAAGAACATCAACCCGATTAAAACCACACTCAGACATACAATAATTGAGTTCCCAGAAATTCAGTACAGGAACAGTATACTAAAAGCTTCACATTTAAAGGAAAACCGAGCAGAGTAATGGCAGATCTCTCTTCACAAACCATGAAGAATGAAGAGTATGAATTAAAGTACTTCAAGTCTTACAAGAAAACAAATTCCAATCCAGACTGCTATAACCTTCAAAACTCTCTTTCAAGTTCAATGAAGAAGTAAAATACTTCTAGGACAAAGACCCACTAAAAATTTTCATGACAACAAAACCAACCCTACACATACTACTAAAAGATATGTAGAGAGAGATCAAAATGACCACAGCTCCATGAAAGACAACAGAAAGAACTCACAAAATAGGACAAACAATTAAACACAGGAGAAAAAGACATAAACAAATGCAGTCTTTCAAATATTCTTCTGTATACAGCAGCAAATTATGTCCATCAGCATATTGGATATCAAGGACATAGCAGTAGCTCACTCCCACAAGTGACAGGTGGGCACCTGTAAGCTTCATGGACACTGTCTGTGCCCACAGTGTACTAGGACTTTGTGTGATATCTTATCCCCAGACTGTTAGAAGTGCTAGTTGTCTATTTGACATTCCAGTATTCATGTTATGTTTTACTCTTAGTAATTCTTTACTTTCATGAAAACATTTTCTTAGTTGACTTTTTTGCATATAGTAAATACAAACACTATGTGAGTACTCTGAATTGATCACAGATTTCTGCATATGATGCACAACATTCTGGCCTCTTATTGGTGCTCATAATTTAATTTTAATTTTGAAATATTTTTTGAAATATTTAATTTAATTTTTAATAAATTATTCTATTAATTTTCTAAATATTAATTTTAATTTTGCTTTAAGATATATACCATATGTTTGACTTACAATCTATTTATAAGGCATTGTATGATATTTTCTTCTAGTATTAGAAACTTTAAAAGTATATTTCCAATTTCCATCCACTTTCTACTACTTCTTCTTTGTCTTTTATACACACAAACACATATGAAAAAACATGTGTATATATAACCTGACATAAGATTGATACTGTTTTGTAGAAATCTTCAATGACTTTCTAAGTCGGTCCATCTAGTATAATTCTATTTTACATAGTCCTACATAACTACCATTCTGAGAGCTCTTATTCTTTATCCAGGACCATACAACAACTACTCTTGCCTTCTGGATTATGGTCTGTTATTTTGTATATGCTATGTCTGAAGGTACTAGAGCATTATGAGTTTGTATAACTGGAAAATATTTTCCTTTTACTTTTAAAAGGTATGTTTGCTAAGTATAAAATTAAATGAAGACTGATCTTTTCTCTTTTTTTCAGACATCAATTAATTAGTCTATTTTCTTACCCACTTGCTCTTTTTTTTTCTAATGTGGAATAAGGTACTAATTACTTTTGTTCTTCCATAGCTAATTTTTTTATGTATATGCTTAATGATTTTTTTCCTTAAAATTAGTTTTAGAAAATTTCATTTCTGTGTACCTTGGCATGATTTTACTCAAATTTCTTGCGCAAAAGTTTCAGTTTTCTCGGAAACATGGTGCCATAATTTCAAATAAATTCAGAAATTTTAAATGTTCAACTATTTATTGCCTACCCCTTTCTACTTTGAGAATTCTAATTATGTGAATACAGGGTTCTTAATTTTGGCACACAATGTACTATTATATGAATAAGCTGTAAGTTCTTCATTTTTATTTTAGACAATTTTTTATTGTTATATTCATTTATGTTTGTAAATAATTTATTTACAATGTTTAGTCTATTGTTTTAAAGAGTTTTACACTGGATTTTATTTGTTATTATAACACAGTCTCTTTTTATTTTCTGTTTTTTATTTTTATTCTTTTTAATAAGAAAAAAGATAAAATAGAAATGAAATAGTTTCAAAACAAATTAGTAGGATGGCTACAATAATGAATACCATGCATATTGTTGTCTCATAGTAGTCATTCAGAGGACAAGATGCAGACCTGATATCTTGTCTGAACACTATTAGTACAAACTGTTATTCTCAGTGAACAAAGAAAAGTAGCTGTACATTTATCCTAACTCTCTTACGTATACATATATATACAGCACTTGGAAGGCTGAGGCAGGAGGATCAGTGTGAGTTCGAGACCAGCCTGGGCTCAAGGCCAGCCTGAACTGCATAGCGAGATCCTGTCTCAAAAAGAAAAAAATAACCATATATATAATTTTTAAAAATTTTCTAATAGGAGAAAATACCATACCATGTCTTACAAGTAGATTGTGAGTCAAAGATACAGTATGAATCCTAAAACAAAAAGTATAATTAAACAGTATTCATAAAAATAAATGTTAACTAATTAAAATTATATTAAATTTACAAAACACAGTATTCCAAAATTGAAATCACATCATGAGTCCAACTTAGAGGCCACAATGTTGTGTATGATATGTACAAATCTATAATAAATTCAGAGTAGTCACATAGTATTTGAATAGGTGAATATATAAAAACACATCAACTAAGGAAAAGTTATCATGGTACTAAGGAATTACTAAGAGTAAAACGTAACATAAATACTGGAATGGCAAATAAATGACCAGCACTTCTAACTGTCTGGGGATAGGATATCACACGAAGTTCTAGTATGTCATGGACACAGACAGTGTCCTTACCAGTGGTCAGGTATCACTTGTGGGACTGAGCTACTGCTATTTCCTGGATATCTATCCTGTAGAATCATAATCCATAGGGTGCAGGAGACGTCTATTTGTAGAACATGCTAATGGACATATTTTGCTGCTGTACACAAAAGAGTAATTAATAGACTGTCTTTGTATACCTCTTTTTCTCCCATATTTAATTGTTTGCCCTATATGGCGGGTTCCTCCATTCTCATTGATGGAGTTTTGATCACCTTGATCTCTCTCTACATATCTTTTGGTTTCATTGTCATGAAAATTTTTAGTTGTTCTTTGTTCTGAAAGTATTTCACTTCTTCAATGAACTTGAAAGAGAGTTTTGCAGGGTATAGAAGTCTGGGTTAGTATTTATTTTCTTGTAAGACTTGAAGTACTTTTCTTCATACTCTTCATGACTTTATGGTTTGTGGAGAAAGATCTGCCATTACTCTGCTCGGTTTTCCTTTAAATGTGATCTGTTTCTTTTCTCTAGCAGCTTTTAGTATACTGTTCCTGTACTGAATTTCTGGGAACTTGATTATTATATGTCTGAGTGTGGTTTTAATCGAGTTCATGTTCTTTGGAGTTCTATATGCTTTGGTTACTGATTGTCAAATTGTTTCCCCATAATTGGGAAGTGTTCTGCTACTACTTCAGCCCATATTTTTATATCATTTATAAAAATATGATGCCTATTAGTCTTATGTTGTTCATCTTTGCATCATCTTGTAGATATTGACCTTTTTTTCTTGCATCCTAGTTGTTTTTAAGATATCTTTTCTTACATCTTCACTAGATGCAATGGTGTCTTTAAGTTCTGAAACTCTATTTTCACTTTTATTGAAACAGTTTTGCCAGCTAGTGATTAGGGTTTAATTTCCTGTATAGCACTTTGAATCTGCTTCATACATTCTGTTACTTTTCTATATTGCTCATTGAAGGATTCCATCATTTTTCTATTCTCCTCTATTTTTCAAATCAGTGTCTTCTTTAGAAGCACTTAGTATTTCCTTCATTATAGTTATCATGTCTTTTTTCACTTCAGAAATTATTTCTGATCTGATTTCCTCTATACTTTTCTGCAGTTGTTTCTTTACTTCAGATGCTATTATTTCAGAGATTTCAAGTGTATAACTTCCAATTTCTTCTATACTATTGTCTCCTGTACTTGTTCTGTGTGGGCTCAAGGCCTGACAGTGCATTTTGCTCCTGTTTGTCATTTTGTGTAGCTCTGTTTTCTGACCTTTGGTGTAGAGCTTTGGTAGAATTTTTACCTTAGCATCAGATCTGGATCTACCAAGTTCAAATTCTTCTTGGTGGGTATGCTTTGGGTCTGGCTGATGTGCTCCATTTCTTCCTGCTACAGCCCTTGGAGGTGAACCTGCTGTGCCACTCTGGCAAGATGTTCTGTTCCTGGATTAGTTGTGTGGTTCTTGCCTCTAGCCTCTCTGCAGGGAGTTTTGCCTCAGGCTTCCATGCCGAGCCTGTCTCATGGATGAAGCTCCACTCACATGTCTGGCTTTGTTCCTGAGTCAAATGACTTCCCTGTGGGCCCTAGGCAGTCTCCCTCACACACCAGACCTGGTTAGTGGGTAATGAGTTTCTGGCAGTCCCAGAGCGGTTCAATCTATTATTTGTTTCATGGTATGTATTCATTTTAGAAATGTTTCTCTATAATTCACTCTGTTAACATCTTAAATCTTTCACATTTCAATATTCATCTATAGTTTTTATATACTACGTAATTATTGATTTTCAATAAAAATAATGAGAAAAATAAATAAAAATAAAATGCAGTCTTGTTTGCTCCTTTGTCATACCACAAGGATGTGTTTTCCTCTGCTAGGAACCACAGAGTCCTTCCTCCAACTTTCCTCACACTTGGTGGCTGCCTCTGTTGTATGATTTTTGTCTGGTGCTGAAAGAAACAACAAGAAGACTCGATGAATGTAGCTTCAGAGGACTCACTGAAATTTCTCTTCCTCAGTGAGCCCAGAGCCTCAGAAGGCTCTTTTTATTTAGCATTTAAAAAATTGGCTAAGGAGTACACATCACTACTTTAATAGCCACAGCATATTCCAGACATGTCCAGACACGTAGCTTACACAAATGCTAACAAATAATACCTTAAGCAGGAGAGGAGGCAACCACTGCTATCATGTAGCAGATAAATAAAGAACAGGGCACTCACAGGATGAGCTGTCATCCACAACCTTGAGCCCCAGCTTTCCGAGACTCCCAAGCAACAGAAGGCAGCGTTCCCTGGGCTCTGGTCCATGTCTCACCACATCTAGACACCAACTGGCCTTCATTCTTATCTCTATGTTACTACATACCTCCACTACCATCATCTGTGCTATGACCTTTGACCTGAAAGGGGCAGCACCCAAATGTTGGGAGCACAGTTGCTGCCAGTTGCATGGGTAACTAAGGAAGTTAATTAGGAGTTCCAGTCAAGCACATGTTCATATCATCCTGGCTTTGTGCTCTGAGGCACCATGGCTTGAACCACCATTACAGGCCTTCCATCTCCAGACAAGGGGCCCAACCCTGGGCAGAACAGAAGAAAAGCAGGGGTGCTGATGTACTCGGTCCACTGTAGAATCTGTGAGGGCTTTGGTGGCAGCAGACTTCCCAGGTCTGGAGATCTCTTTCCTCTATGGCTGCTTCTTTTAAGATGGCTTCCACAATGGTGTTTATAAGACCTGTTAATATACAAGCATATACTTGTTCCCAAGTTATTAATTGTATTGAGATATCTTATTCTATTTACTCATTTGGATATCCATGTTTTGCTAGTGGGTCCTGACCAATTGTCTGTAACACTTGTCTGGTAATAACTTACCTGTCTATAATATTTTTTCTCTGAAGAGCTATCCCTAACTGTGGCTAGAGAAGACTAGGCATAGTTTTCTATATTTTCTGCCTAGACTTTTCTGCTGGATGTTTAAGACAAAGTTACATGAAACTTGTATTAATTAAAATTAACTCCTTGCTATCTCTCAAGGTCAGTTAAATCTGCTCAAGATTGGCCTTGGAACCCGCACAGTACATCTCAGTACTTGTGTCAGTGTCAGCCGTCAGGATGACTCACAGCCATTGTTTGACCAAGTTGCTTTCTGTGGAAGCTTGGCAGACTTTTCTCTCCTAGTGATTCTCCTTAGGAGCACCATATATCACAGAGTCACTCTTCTCTGTGGTCCCATAGTCTCCCTGATGAGAAGAGCAGGAACTCCACTGGGTCATAGGATGTCACAGCGGAGGATCTTTTTCATTCTACATCTTCACTGACCTTGGAGGAATAGAGCCAAAATATTAGCTATGTTCTTAGCCCATCTATCTTTCTAATTTTTGGTCTCCAAACTGCAGCTGTTGAACATCCCGAAGAGATGAATAATGACATCACATTGCTGTGGGAATAATGAACTTAACTATTAAAATTTTATCTGAATAGCAAGCACCTTGAAATATAATAAAATATAGCCAGAGCACTGCTACTTCTTAATCCCTGTAGGATGACAACAGACAATGATTATATAGTTCTACAGGGAAAATTTAAAATCAAAAGCCACACATTGCACTTTAGCATAATAATCAGATGACATTTTTGTAGCATATTTAAACCTCTATCTTGGAATTGCACAGCTGTTTAAGTCAATCATCCCTATGTAGTACATAAGAAATTTTTACTTAATTTGTTGTCCTCTAATAGGACATCATTGAAAAAAAAAACTGTGACACTGTCTGGTCTGTGCAATATCTGAATGTCTCGAAATGCAGTGCCACAGATATTGCATACACATCACATAAGTTTCTGCTTAAAAAAATTATCATTTGGCAGATGACCTCATGTTGGCTTGACATGAGCCTCTTATTACAAATATCTGGAGCACAAGAGAAAGGCAGATGTCGGGATCTGAAAGAAAATGCCTATTACTGTAAACAACCCCAGTTTTACATTTTAGAATACTGTAAATGTGGAAAGCATGAATACATTTAATATATCATTTTGAGCCAGGTGTAGTGGTGCATGTCTGCAATACCAGCACCCAGGAGGCAGGGAAGGAAGAATCACTGTGATTTCGAGGACAGCTCTGCTATAAAATGAGGTCAATGTGAGTCTGAACTGCATATTAAAATTACTTCATAAAAAGAAAAAGAAAAGAAAACTCCACTCTGTGTGTCTTTGGTGGTGGCAGGGGAGACTTCTAAAGAGTTAAAATTTCTAAGGAAAAATGTAAACCTCCAACTAACAAACCATGTCTCACTCCCTTAGTATTTTAGAAAATGGTTGTGTTGCTATCTGGGCCCCTGGATTTGTTCCTCTCAATGAGGAGAGCTTGGAGGATTTGAAACTTCATTCACCATGACCTCATCTTCTTCCCCTGGGTGCTTGTAAGCAGCTACCTCAGCAAGAAGTCAGTGGTGAAGTCCTCCTATCTGGGTTATTAAGTTAGGGATTGACTGACCTTTCCTCCAAGTCCCAGGTCCACAGTTATCAAACTTTCAACAGCAAGAAAATGTCAGCATCTGGGACCCAGTCCTAGGACATGGC
>PVJA010044618.1:0-16070 GCA_004027025.1 Myocastor coypus | reverse complement strand
CTTTGCTGCTGCTGCTTCACTGCTTCATGGCCTCTGTCTAACATGGCTTGCTCCTCTGCAGTGTCCCTCTGCCCTGCCACCCTGCCTTGGAGCCAGCTGACTGTGGAGTGAGACCTCTACAAACTGTGAGTTAGAATAAATCTTTCCTCCTCTAACTTTGGGTGTTGGGTGTCAGTCAGAGGAAAAGTACCTAAGACGCATATTTAATAAATTTTAACCCCACCTGGTACGGTAAGTAAAAACAAACTCAAAATAGACCACAGATCTAAATGCAATAGCATAAAATGCCTAGAAGAATACTTTTGAAACCATAAGATAGGGAAAAAATTCTCATATAATACACAAGGATAAAAACAACAAAGAAAAACAAACTTATCAGTTGAAAGTCCTTTTTTCTTTGTTTATACTCTTACGTAAACAAGGTATAGAGGCACATGCCTGTAACGCCTGGTGTATTGTTTCTTCTCAAGAAAGAATTTGAAAAAATCCCTCTGGGTTAAAGACGGGCAACTGGAAGTAATTGTGATATTTCCAGGCATGTGCCCAGGGGATGAAGATGACATGTCCTCTCCTTCTTACTCCTGAGAGGGGGAGTGGAAAGTTGGAGGAGGGAGCAGAGAATGTGTAGGTGCCCTATGCAGAGCCCTGGATTCACTGGCCCAGCTGTAGACACTCATTGGCCTGATGGAAACTGAGGTGTGGGGGTGGGAAAGCCAGGCGATGCTCAGTGCTGCTCTTGGAAAAGACCTTGCCATTTGGGGAGATGGCAAAATGTCATCCTCTCTGCAGCTTGCTGGGTTTTGGATTAGGGTCCAAAATTTTTGGAGTAGGGTCCTAAGTTGAGGTGCAGGGCTTCTTGGGGAGCAGCTCATCTTCTGAGACATTTTCCTGTCAGAGTACCATTTTCTATTCAGAGCCCAATGCTCGTGATGGGCAAAGCCTGCAGCCTTCATTTATTTTTTTTTCCAAAATACATTTTGTTCCAGTCAGGCCTCAGCCAAGCCCCTCTCAGACAGCAGATAGCTTAATTGCTGTGGTCACCTTGGCTGACGTGGTTTTTGGAAAACATTGGGTGCTATACTAATCCACTGAACCCACACAAAATAGACTTGGATCAATGCAGGGTGCCAGTGTGGTCCAGTGCCACTGCTCCTCAGCTCGGCTCTGTGCACAGCCCAGGATGTGCTGTTGGGCATTGCCAAGAAAGGCCCAAAGAGAAGCGACATGGCTTCCTATCCTTTTGGAAATTCGGAGATGTGGATGGCCACCAGCCTTGACTGTATGCTTTTTATTTTCATTTGTTTATTTTTACTTTTTATTAGTCAATGTTTGCATTACATAATGATTACTTTCATGTGTGGAGTTGGTGAATACACACAGTGCGTTTTCATTCTTTTTATGTCCCCCTTTTCTTCCCTTTCTGTCTCTTAGTCCCCTTTCTTTTACAAAAGGTCTACCTCCCTATTCCCTGTGATGTTTTATTTTGCTCTTTAATTTACTTATACTTTGGGCTACACATATAAGAGAAATCATGTGATATTTAAGCTTGTGTGTTGATTCATTTCCTGTAACATTATGGTCTCAAGATCCATCTGTTTTCCTACAAATGGCTCAAGTTTATCCTTTACAGAAGAGTAGTGCTCCATGGTGTGTAATACTCTATGCTCTGTGCACTCTTTGTCCATTCATCTGCTGATGGACATAGGCTGCTTCCAAGATTGAGCTGTTATGAGCTGTGCTGTAAACACGGTGTGCATGGATCACTGGAATGGGATGTCTTTAACTCTTTCAGGGAAGATACCTAGGAGGGGAATGGCTAACTCAAGTGAAATTTTGAGCCACAGGTTCTTGAGGAATCTCCATGCTGCTTTCCACAGTGGTTGTATAGTGCACCTTCTTGCTGACTGTGTGGAAGGGCTGCTTTGCTCTGAGGCCTCAACAGTGCTTGTTACCTGATTTCTTGGTGACAGTCATTCTTCAGTGTGAAGATGGACTCTCAGCTCTTTTCATCTTCTGTATCTCTTCACTCACCTCTGTGCTTTGCCAGGCTTTGGCTCCAGGTGAACTTACACCAGGAATTCTCTGGGTGGCACTCCTGGGAATGGCAGTGGGCACAGTCCCCTCTTCTTGGGCTGGCTTCTCTGCCAAGCACAGCCAGGAATCCTCTTCCTGATTTCTGATTCCACCTAAGAATTGTGTCTGGAAGCTGCAGTCCTTCACCACAAGTTCTTTGCCATTGAAGGCCATGTTAGAAATAAAGCCCCATGGAGAGTGTCCGTGCTTGCTTCAGTGACTGAGCACTCTGAAGTCTGATTCTTTTTTTTTTTTTTTTGTCTTTTTGAGACAGAGTCTCACTATGCAGTTCACTAGGCTGGCCTTGAGCTCACTTTTGTAGCCCAGGCTGGTCTCGAACTCGCACCGATCCTCCTGCCTCAGCCTCCCAAGTGCTGGGATTACAGGCGTGAGCCACCACGCCCGGCTGAAGTCTGATTCTTTTGCAGCTGTGTTTATAAACACTGCAAACATACTGCATGGGGCTATAGCCCCTGCTGTGTACTTCAGGTGGACCTGTTAAATACCACGTGGACCTGCCCAGATGTACATGAGACTTTGCAGATTGCTTGAGTTCATTTGTTACTCATTCTTTTCCTTTTCCTTTTTTTTTTTTTTTTTTTTTGCTGGAGCTGGAAGCCAGGGCTTCCCATGTAACACAGTTGCTCTGTCTCTGAATGGACGCTAGGCCAATTCTCAGTTTAGCTTGAAGATTTTCACTCTGATGTGCCCAACAGTCAAAGAAGTCTTGCATAGATGCAGAGTCCCAGGCCCCACATCCAGAGATGGAGGAATCTACATTGTGGGCCAAGGCAGAATTTTTTCTTTTGACACAGGTGTCTCAGTAGTTCAGGCTGGATTTGAACTCATTATGTAGCCCAGATTGGCTTTGAACTTGTGGAGATTCTCCTACCTCAGCCTTCCAAGTGCTGAGATTAGAGGGTTTTGTTAGTAAACCTGGTTTACCAGTTAACCCGATTATTAAACCTGAATCCAGGCATTTCTCCTGGAGGTAACTTGTAGATCTCACCCTGCTGCTCTGTCTCATAGCATCGAAGCTGACTGCAGACTCAGTTTTGCCACACAGGAGCCATGCGACTTTGAGCAAGTCACTTTCCCACAGAAAGGCTCTTTCCTAAAATGTAAATCGGTTACAATAGCTTACAACTTGGGCTGCTTTCACTGCAGGTGGGGAGGGGTATTAGCCAAAGCTCTGAGCCCTGGTGTGTGTAGGAAAGCCCATAGCACTGCTGTCTCACTCCCCACAGGGTGAGGTGGCCCCTGAAGTTCCCTCCACTCCCAAGGCCACTGAGACCAGGTTCCTTTGGCCCTGCTCACCCTGACTGTGTCCACACCCAGCCCTGCCCCCACACTTGGCCTTTCTGAGTGTCCTGGGGTAGGGGATGACACAGGAGGTCTCAGCTCAGCCAAGGGTGATGCTGGGCAATGCTCACCAGTTCCAGTCAGAGCTCACTGGCTGGGCCTTGCTTTGGCTTGAGTCTTGCCTCGGGGACACACAGGAGACACAGGTGTCAGGAGCTGAATTGTGTCCCACTCTACATGCTGACAGTCCCCCTCCCCCATCTCTTTGGATGTTATTGTGCTTGGGACTGGGTCTCTGGAGAGATTTGAAAAGTTGCAGCAGTCAGGGTGACCCACACCCAACATGACTGGTGCCTCACAAGCAGACGTCAGCTCTGAAGGCCAAGGCAGGAGTATTGTATGTTTAATCCCAGCCTGGATAACTTAGCAACTTAGTGAGACTCTGTTTCAAATTTCTAAAAATGGAAGCAGCTGAGGAAGTAGCTCATTGAGGACACAGGGAAGAGTGGTATGTGCATGCCAGGGAGAGAGGCCATAGCAGAACCCAGTTAGAATAAGCAGAGAGGTGAAATCCCTTCAAGGAAAAGTACTCCTTCAAGTATAAGCAGCAAAGAGCCCATTTCCACCAGGATACTTGGGTACCTCTTCCACAGAGGTACCTAGAAGACAGACTTTAAATAGAAAAGAATTACATCATGAATCCCAGCAGCAGTGGCTTGAGAATGCATCAAATCCAGGATGCTACCTCTGTTTCTTCTTGGGTATCTCTCTGGGATAGGTGATTTTTGGCTTAGTCCTCTGGTTGAAAGATGACTACCACCATCCTGGCCATCACTTCAACACACAGCCCCATGGGGACAAACCCACGTCTCCTCACATGACTTTCTTTATCTGGGAGAAACACTGCCAGAGCAACTCCAGGCCCCAGCACTATTGGGTTCTAGGATAGCTTCCAAAATCTTCCTTTCATTTTCTTTTCTATTGTTTGTTCGTTTCTTTTCTTTTGAGGTAGAGTCTTGTTATGCAGTTCTTGCTGGTCTTGAATTAACTATGTAGCCCAGGCAGCTTTGAATTCATGGTGATCCTCCTGCCTCAGCCTTCCCCATGCTGGGATTATAGGCATATGCCACCACACCTGGTAATTCCTGGACATTTCTAAAGGTTCTGACTCTCCATCCTGGAGAGTCAGCAGGCTTGAGTGTTCACTTGCTTTCTCTGCTCCCAACCAGGGTCCTGGTCCCAGCAGTCAGGTACCCAGCTTTCTGATCATCCTTCTGGTCACCACAGAAAGGAACCCTTCAGCCCAGGGGATGCTCAGCAACTTTCTTGCTGATTCCTTGAAGGCTGAGGATTTCAGCACATCATCCAAGAAGCCAAGATGCAAATGGAACCCCTGTTGACATCACTGTGGTTGTCACCCTGGCTGTCTAGGGTGACAGTCAGTGTAGGTCATAGGGTAGGTGCTGGGTGTGAGAGGGCAATAGGCTATGCTCACTTGGTGGGGTTGGGGAGACGGAGCTTCATGCAGCATCTGTCCTGCCTGGGGCCTGGACAAGGAAGACCCCTGGAAACTCCCAGGGTCTTCTTGGCTGGGTACCCTTCAGTACCCTCTGCCCTCCTAGGGGTGCTGCTGTGGTGCAGTGTGCATGCTTAGGCCCAGGGCTGGCCTAGTTGTGACCACAGCACAGCTTTCATGGAGATATGCTCTTTCCATTCTTTTACTTGACTATGAAATCAATCAAAAGACACAATTCCTGATCCTTCATTTATATATGACAGGAAGCCAAGGGCCTTTGTTTGTTTGTTTGTTTATGTATTTGGTACAGGGTCTGCAGGATCTATAGGGTTTCACTATGTAAACTCATAGTGATTCTCATGTTTTCAGCCTTCTAGGCACTGGGGTTACAGGTGCCTGTCAACAAGCCCAGTCTCAGCATGCCCCCTGGGGGCGGGGCTGGCATGGCATGTTGGGAATTGAACCCACTGAGCTATCTGACTAGCCTGCCAAGGGATAGGACAGTTTATACATGGTGTGATACCGAGTGTTGGATAGGGTGACTGCCCAAATGCCTTACTGTCATGAGAGGGAGATAATCTGGGGATTCTGGATGAAAGACACCTCTTGCCCTTATCTCCCAGTCACCATGAGCCTTTTCACTTCATGCTGCAGCCCTGTGGAGCATACTTCTTTTCCACCTTCAGTAATGCACACTCTCACTACATTTTCTATGTTCCCTGTCCAGTTCTTTTCTCAGGACACCAAAAGCCTGGACAGAAGCTCCAGGGACCCTGCATTTGATAACATGGAGAGAGGGGCTAAGCTAGTGCCTGGTGGACAGGGCCCACCTCCAGCCAAGCAATTGGAATGCAGATTCTAGAGTGCCCTGGGAACCTGAGATTTCTAAACTCAGTCTGGGTTCTCCAGGCTATGATGAGGTGTATTCATCAAGCTAGCACCTCAGATCATAGGATAGCAGCTTGTGAACTGGATTATGACCTTGTAAGGTTTTTAGGATGTGGTTTGTGGGCCTGCCCAACATAGGGTGGCTGGGCAGGAATGGTGCCCTGACCACCGGCAGTATGTATTTATATTATTTCCAATTGCTCTCACGCAACTTCTAAAGGAACCACAGACCTGGCTGTAAGACTCCTCCCAGGGACAGTGTCTGAGGTTCAGCAGTGGGTGAGCATGCAGTGTGGTTGAGTGTTCAGGTTTTTTTTTTTTTTTTTTTTTTTTTTGTCTTTTTGAGACATGGTCTCACTGTGCAGTTCAGGCTGGCTTTGAGCTCACTTTTGTAGCCCAGGCTGGTCTCGAACTCACACTGATCCTCCTGCCTCAGCCTCCTGAGTGCTGGGATTACAGGCACGCACCACCATGCCTGGCTTGAGGGTGCACAAGGCTGGCATAAGTGTGATGCAGGGATTTTTGCACATGGAGACCCATCTGTGCTTGTTCTGAGTGGCTGTAGTAGCTGTTTTTTCAGTAGATTCAATCTCCTTGTTCCCTATTTTTCTCTTCCTTCTCTGTCTCCTCTCTCTCTCTGTCTCTTCCTCCTTTATTTCCTTTCTTTTCTTGTGATACTGAGGCTAGCACCCAGTGGTATTCTACCACTATGCTACATCCCTGGCCCTTTTCATTATTTTAATAAGACAGGATTAAATTGCCCAGGCTGGCTTTGTACTTTCAATCCTTCAGCCTCAGCTCCCTCCTACTCCCACCAGCAGTAGCTGAGATTATACCCAGATGAATTCTCAGGCCTCCTGGTGGCCCTCTCTGGAGAATGCCATCTCCTAACAAATGCTTGGTGTGTTGTAAGAAAACCCTCCAGAGATGTCTGAGCCCTGTTCTGATGCTCCCAAGGGGGCCAGACTCTGCATCAGACAAGGCATCCTGGGGCCTGGTTCTGCAGGAAGGTGGAGGGGAGGGGAGGCAGTCAGAGCATACATGTCCATGTGCCTTGGGGGGTATTCTGGGGCAGAGCCTGGAAGATGTCAATCTGAGGGCAATGCCATCTTTCTTTTTTTTAATTTATAAAGTTTATTGGTACATTCGAGGTAAACATAATGATCACATTCATTATAGGGAATTTGTACCTGTACAGGATATAATTTAATGTTTTCCCATACTCCCTTAGTCTCCCTTCAACCCTTCTTCCCCTCATTCACAAAAGCTTTGCTGGGGATGTAGCTCAGCGGTAATGCCAACTTTCTTAATGACTCAATTTTGCTGGTGTTGCTCAGAACCAGCCCTAGGGGATCTGTAAGTGAATAGGTGAAAAGACACGTGGTTGTTGTAGCTGTGGTAAGACAGTGCCAGAGCACACGATGAGTAAAGCTTCTCACATCATGGCCACAGGAAATAGAAACAGAGAAAGGTACCATTATTTGGGAAGGGAAGGTCCCAAAAATCCCCCAAGAACATTCCCCCAGGACATCACTTCCTCCCACAAGGCCCTGCCTCCTAAAGGTTCCCTGCTTCCTAGCAGTGCTGCAGGCTGGAGCCAAGCCATCCTGGGCCTTTCAGGAACATGTTGAATTTGAAGTAATTAGGTTGTGTTTTTGAGAAGTTCCTTTCAAAATGGCTCATCAAGCAAAGATATTCCAGGTTCTTCTTTCCTTAAATGAAGAATTGAACAAGCTAAGTTAATAATGCCAAAAGTTTATTTGGGAAGTATAGACTAAATGGGTATGGGAGAAACCAGCCCCATGGAGCCAATTTGGGCCAAGGAAAGAGAAAAATGGTAAAAGCAAAAATGAAAGCTCACACTGCATCTGAGAAACATAGGCTACTGTGCAAACTCATTCAATAGTGCCTTTCCTTGGTACCCTATCTTTTGTCTGCTGTCCACATGTTGAGGGGCTCATAAGAAGTTCTATCTATGGGGTTCTTGTGTTGCCCTGGAATCCTGTGATCGACAGGTCCTGTTCATTTCCCTAGCCAATGCTATCTCCTGTATGGGTTGGGAGAGGCTATGAGGTGACCCCAGAGTAGGACTAGTGGCTTCACAAGAAAAGGAGGAGACCAGGTCACTGTCTCTAGCATGGGGACCACAGCAGGAAGGGGGCTACTATAAACCAGGCAAGGACCCCTCACCATCAAGGGCCATGGATCTTCCTCCAAGGACTTAAGGGAGAAGTGATTGCTTAGTCCTCCAGGATGTAGTGTTCTGCATGTGCTCTGATGCAAGACCCTGAGCTGAAGCAGGTGTGTGCTACCAAATTAGAGACCTGGACACTTGAATCACAAATCTTTGTCACCTGTCCTGAGATATTACCTTTCTTTTGAATTTTTCCAACTATTTAAAACTGTAACAAGTCCTTGATTCTTAGCTTGCTGGCCACTAAACAACAGGAGGGACTTCAATTCACCCTAAGTCCCTGGCCATTAGCTGTGCTTCCTGAGTTTTTCAACAGAACAAATTTGCTTTGTGAGTTGTAATAGCCACTTGGAGAAGACAAGTCTTGGAACTACTGCAGGAGTGTACCTGTCTTAGTTGTGGCACACGGTGGCTGACCAAAGGCCTGGAGAAGCCCCATAGTGGAGAACTGTGCTCAGCCTTGGGTCATGATGTTGGGTTTTGTTCTTGTTTTTAATTATTTTGCAGTACTGGAGATTGAACCCCGGGCTTTGGACCTGAGCTACAGTATTTGTCTTAGGAAAACAAAAACAAAACAAAATTTTCTGTGTTGAAGCAGAATCTAGATCAGTAGCTATGTTGCTCAGGCTGGGTTCAAATATGTGATTCTCCTCACTCAGGGATTATAGATGTGCATCACCAGGCCTGGCTCTGCACAACTTTCTTATGTGTTCAAGTTCAGTAAGAAGAATGTGGAAAGAGGGAGAGAGAGAGAGAGAGAGAGAGAGAGAGAGAGAGAGACAGACAGACAGACAGACACAGAGAGACAGAGACACAGAGAGTCAGAGAGACAGAGACAGAGAGACAGAGACAGAGACAGAGACATGGAGAGAGGGACAGAGACACATAGAGACAGAGACAGAGAGAGACAGAGATACATACAGAAAGACAGAGACACACAGAGAGAGACAAAGACACACACACAGAGAGAGTGAGAAAGAGAGAGAGAGAGAGAGAGAGAGAGAGAGAGAGAGAGAGAGAGAGAGAGAGACTGATGGGAAATCCACAGCATGGGTTTTAGATATTAGGCTCAACTTAGTCAAGGAAAGAAATGCATATTAAGGATATATTGGCAGAAAACTAGAAACCATAAAAGAGAATCAAAAGGAAAATTTGAAAGTGAAAAGTTTAATGACAAGTTAAAACCATGCTGTATTTAATTTAGATAAAACATAGTTTACGAGAAGCGAACTATAACAACAAAAATGCTTAGAAGGAAACAGACACAAGAAAGGAGAAAAGTACCAGAGATGCAGCATGTGGTGGCCTAACAAGTGTGTATTTAGGCCCAAGAGCAGGGGGGAGAAGCGGAGCGAGAAGCAGGTCTGGAGTGACGGTGACCTGCACTCATCCCACGGTGTTCATCGATGTCTGCGACAACAGTTCTGCGGGATGCTGAGGGAAGCCATGTGCAACTATATCTGGGTAACACCAGTAACCACTGGGGACACTGGGAAACCTCGGAAGAGTCAGATCCAAGCTCTCAGCAGTGGCTAGCAGGGTCCTGATACAGCCTTGAGTTTCAACCTCGTGCCTCACATACCTACTGGTTCGCTCCAGATTTTTAATAAAAATTACTATTGTGACACAGGGTTTACTTAAGTTGTCCAGGAAGAGTGTTTGGATGATAGACTGTGCCTGGCTCAGCACAGCCACCTTGATTGGATGTCCCTTAGCTCCAAGGTGGCACTGTAGTAGTTCCCCCTGTCTGGGATACCTTTCCTTTGGATATTTCTTTAGCTTCTCACCCCACCATACCCTAAGAGAAGATTTTTGACTGCCCTAAAGCCCCATGGCCCCTGCCCAAGAATTATCACCATTACTAACAACCTGGGGTGAGATTATGTGTATGTTTCTGCATTCTTTCACCACCGTCATTAACACATGAGGACGGGGACTTGGTAGAACATCATTTGTGGCCCCCTTCCCTATGAAAGCCAGGCAGCAGGAGGGAAAACCTGAGAGCCAGAAAGGTACGTCCTTTCCAGAAGGCCAGCATCTACCCTGGCCAGAGCTGCAAGCTTGGTGAACTCCAGCTCTTGGTGGCCAGCTAATCTACAGAAAAGAGCAGGCCGATGTAAGTGGGACCTTTCCCCATGAGATGGTGGAGATGAAATTAAGAGACATTAAGACCTTTGGGCCCAACGGGATGGCTCAGTGGTCTAAAGCGCCTGCTTAGGAAAGCTTGGGCGACTGCAGGGACCGCGGTTCGATCCCTGGCACCACATGCTGCGCCAGCCCTGCTCTCAGGGCAGGCTGAGCCGGCCATAAAAATAAATAAACAAATGTTCTGAAAAAATAATAAATGAATAAATAAAAAAGAGACATTAAGACCTTAAAAAAATTCTTTCAAGTGTTGAACGTTAATGCTGTGGGTTACCATAGTAACAGCCTTTTAGGCAAAGTTGTGAAAACGCTAAGGAATAAATGTCTCCCCCTGGGAACCGGGGAATGTCTGTGGCTCCTTCTGGCTTTTTCCTTTTCAGCTTCCCCAGGGTGGATGGGACTAAGTAATGCCACTTGTTTGCTGGTGTCCCTTGACAGGTTCAGAGGTTAAGTGGCACCCAGGTTCCTGCTCTGTGGCCTGACCTGTGCTGTGAGGTGGGAGCCAGTGAAGGCCCAGGCTGAGGCCACACTTCTTCTCGGATGGCTTCTGACTCTCGTTATTTCTTAGGGTCAGGGACACGACTCCATGTTCCTCTGGGGTTGGGCCAGCTGCCGCCTGGGCCAGAAGGTGCTGGTGTGTGCTGTGTTGGCTTCTGAAGACTCTGATCCCCTGTGCAGGAGGATTGCACCTTTATAGTCTGGGATTTGAGGTTTGTGTAGCTCAGGTCAGAACTCAGGATTTGCTGAAGAAATTGTGGCTTAGCCATTACCCATATGGGTGGGTGCCCCTGTGGGACCCCCATCTGGCCTGGCCTTTGACCAGGATGTCCTCTACAGCACTGAGGTCCATCTCTCAGCCTCCTTTGATCTCCCTGGCAGGTTGCAGAGGGAGACGGGTCATTTTGACTTTGCAAGTCAGGGTGTGGGGGGTGCAGTGGCAGCATAATGTCAGTGACACCTCAGTGGCAGTCTCTTAGCTTAGGTGCCTGAGGACAATCTCCAGACCATGTGTAATTAGATCTGCACCCCTGTAGGTGCCCAGAGCCTCAGAACAAAGGACTGATCATAATTAGTGGAGAGGTTACTGCATGTCTCTGATGGCCCTGCTCCCAGGGAGGTGACCAGCTGGCTAGTGGAAAGGGCTGCTGCTGCTGCTGCTGTGAGGAAAAACAAGCTCAGGAAGAGTGGTCCGGCCACCAGAGGTCTGCAACAAAGCCCTCCTGGGGAGAAAGCAGGCTTCCTTTTGGCATTGGTTTGGTTTTTAACTTTTTAAAACCCACAGGTCACATTGTAGGCATTTACTGTACATAGCATGATGTTTGAAGTACATCTGTTGTGGGTGGTGAAATCTGGCTCCTCACCAGAGGTATTATTTCTTTTGAGCTGGGTGTGAGGGTGCTCACTGTAATCTCAGCACTCAGGGGACTGAGGCAGTAGGATCGCCACAGTTCTGAGGCCAGCCTGGACTACAGAATGAGTTCAAGGCCCACTTGAAGTACAAATCAAGGCTCTGTCTCCAACAAATAAACAAATGCACTGTCTTCATACTATCCAAGAATTCAGTGTATTATCAATAACTGTCATCACCTTGCGATACAGTAGAGCCCTTGACACTCATTCTTCCTGAGAAAGCAGAAGGGCAAAATTGATGAGCTCCTGCTTGCCACTCACCGAGTACCTGGGCCCTGGTCACTGTGGCTCTCCTTCCTGCTTCTATGAGGCCAACCCTGTTAGCTCCAACTGTGATTGTGTGCAGGGGTGATCGAAATATATGAGGAGGGGCTAGATTTTAAAATAAGTACCCCAGAAAAAGACAGCTTCCCAGGAAAGCCCTCCCTTTGCTCTGCCTCGCTTCATCTGCTCACCTTGGAGCTGATGCACATCAGGAACCAGGAACAGGGGCGCGGTTCCTTGATCTCTGTGAAGTGGAACAGAAACCAAGAAGCCAAACAATTCCATTCCAGGGACAAAGTGGGTCCTGCTGGGAGAGATGGGTCTGTCCTACCCTGGCCTCCTGAAAGAAGAACAGTGACTGGCAGGTCTTTGGGAGGATTTTTAAAGAATGAAATGATGAAGTAAGGACTAATCCTGTGCTGTCCACGGGTAGGGTTTGCCTTGGTCTCTGGGCTTCAGCAGGACTCTGCATCATACCGGCAAACTACTGTGTCACTTAAGGGCTATGACTGCTTGGAAAACAGTCCAGTGAACAGTGGGCTTTAAAAAGATGTGGAAAAAACTGAAGGCAGTGGTGGCTAGCACCCTGAGAGGCCAAGGCAGGGTGATTGCAAATTTGAGCTCAGCCTGGCAAACTTAGCAACTTAGGAAGACCTTGTCTCAAAATGAAAATAAAAAAAGAGCTCTGAGTATATTTTGGTGCCAAGGGCCTAGGTTTGATACTCAGTGACTGGAAAAGAAGAAAGCTTGGGACAGAGCTTCTTATGGCTAGGTATCTAGGGAGGGGTGAGGGTGGGGGACTACATTTTTATCTTTTCTCACTCTTCCTCAGAGGGTGGCTCCTTTCTGTGGCCTCTTTACTAGGTCCAGTGTGGCTTCCTAGATGGATGTGGGGTGATGGTGAGGACTGGAGCTGACCAGTGCACAGTGGCTTAGTCCTGCCTTTGCAGGGGACCTGAAGGTAGCTGGAATATTGGTGACCACCATGCCCACGCAAAGTGAGCAGGAAAAGCCAGTTGCCTGCCTGGTGGGTGATCCTCTCTCCGTGGAGCAGTGTGGGCTACAGGCCTGGGGTGCCTCCATGGAGGAGACTTCTGTGGTGGTTCTTTCATGGAAGAGGTGACCCTATCCCACCTCCTGGTAGCCAGGAGCCTGGTGACTCACAATGAATCCCAGCTTGAGTGTGTGTTTATGTGAATAGGCAGAAGTGTATATATGCACAAAGGTGTCCAGCCAGGACTGTGAGGGAAGTGTAGATCTGTGAGGATCATGGAGATGAGTGCCACTGGATGGTGGCACATTGTATCCTGCTTTCCATGAGCCTGGGCCTCCCTCAGCAAGGGGCATGTAATAACACCGTGACAGAAACCCCATATGGCCCCACAGGATGTTGCAGCACCTAGAGAGGCAGTCATGTTCAGCCCTGCTTTAGAATGTCTCTTACTGCCACCCACCCGTCCTCAGGTGAGAAGTGTAAGATAAAGCTTTGGTTCAGTATCTGGGATGGTTGCAATGACCTCTGTGAATTTCAGGTGGAAATTTAGTTGCCACAGTAACTGTGTTATAAGCTGGGCCTTTAGGAGGTGATTGGGTGCTGAGGTGTTGCTCTTGGGCGTTGGTAAGCACTATCACTTGGAGAATAGGTTTGTTGTCTTGAGAGTGGATTCTTATAGTGTGTTAGTTTTCTGGTCTTGCTTTCTTGCTTTCTTGAGTTTCATTTGAACCAGGTCTCTGTCACTATAACAAAATACCTGAGATAATCAACTTAGAGGAAAAGTTTACTATAGTTCATGATTTTAGCCCAATTCCTGGTCGCTTGGCCCTGTGACTTTAGCCCTATGATAGTTCAGCAGGGCATGGTGGCAGAACATGGCAAGAGAGGCACAGTCACTGCACTAGAGGCTGGGAGGCAAAGAGACAAGGGAAGGGTCTGGGTTGCCAATCCCATTTAAGGCCATGCCACAGTGACCTAACTTCCTTTCTTAACTCTACCCCGTAAGTCCTACCTCTGAAAGCTCCAGGTGCTGAGAACTGAGTCTTCCATACATGGGCCCCTGGGGAGGTTGGTACAGATCACAGCATATGCAGTGCCTTTCGCATGCGGTCATGCAACAAGAGAACCTCCCAGGTGCCAGCTGTGCCCTTGGACATTAGCCTCTGGAACTGTGCAAAAGTGAGCTTCTTTTGTTTATAAGTTAGCCATTCTCTGCTCTTCTGTAATAGCAGCAGAAAACAAGCTAAGACCATATTCTTGGTTTCATTTCTAACTCCTCGTACTGTACTTTGTATATTTAAAATCTTTTTTAAGAAGAGGTCTGTAGGTTGCCCCTTGGCCACAGAAGGAGAGCCTTGGATGTGGAAGGCTTTCCTTTTCCTCTGGCTTCCATAATCAATGCTTCATTCTTCTCCTAGGAACCCTAGAGGTGCTGCAGGTGGAGCTGATTTGGCTGCTTTGGGAAAAATTGGTCCAAGCCAAATGAGGGCTGCCCTCCAGGTCAGGATGTGACTCTCCAAGCTGGGAAGGTCCAGGGACTCTGGCAGCTTGGATACTGGGTGCCCTGGGATTTGGGTGGAAGGAAAGCTGTGGTCCTATCTGTTCTTGGAGCTCTTGGTTAAGGGTTCCAACTTGGGCCCCTGAGGGGTGATTTCATGACTGATGTGTTTCAAGTTCTTCTCTACTATTTGGGCATAATGGTGCACACCTATAATCTCAGAACTTGAGAGGCAGAGACAAGAGGATTGTCATGAGTTTGAGGCCAGCCTGGGCTACATAGTGAGACCTTGCCCCTCCCCCCAAAAAATCTACTGAAGGGCCCCTGGGAAACTCTGGGGGCAGAGTTCAGCAAGGGAATGTTTTTCTTTAACTTCATTTAAAGAAAGTTATTTTGTTATGGAAGTATATTGCTTGCTCATTGTAGAAAATACTAGTGTATTAAAAAGGAAAACATCAACTTCGTTTAGCCACTCAAACATGATGCTATGGGTTGGGGGTTGATCCTTCCAGACTTGAAGGTGTCTATGAACTCTCATTTATCCCAGGGGAGGCTGATTTCTTTATCTACAGAGGAGGCTTTTGTTTCTTCCTGGCGATGCTAACTGTGACCCAGAGTTCAAAATGAGCCTTCTAAATGATTTGCGGGGGTGGTTGCCCAGTGATGAAAGAATTTAGTCCATGCTCTGAAGCCTGCACGTGGTCCAGGAACTGGCCAGCAGTGGGATGCTGCCCTCTCAGGCTCCACATCACATCTGAGGGACGTGATGTTGGGTCTGAAGGATAGGCAGGGCAGGGCAGGGCAGAGCTTCCTCCCCATATGGGCTGTGTTCCAATTCGTGAGTCTACTTCATAAAAAGATAGGGTACTGTGAATACTGTACTGAGGACAGACTGTTCTAGAATGCAGATGAGAGCCTGGATGTTTCTCTCATCTATGCTAAGATCTTGGACAGAACATCTGGCCTTTAAAAGTGAGCATCTACTTTGTGGCTTGGGTTGTGGGGCTGACTTTATTTTGTCCCCTATAGCCTGGGGAACCAGAGATGGTATCTGTTTTTTACAGACCATGCTGAGGCAGGGCTTTTTCTTTTTCTTTTAAGGAGTTAAAAGTCAAACCAAACCAAAATAAAAAACAAAGACAGAAACAGTGCAACATAAAACAATAAAAATGGTTCAGAATTTCAAAACAAGAATAGAAAATTAACAGTGGTTGTTATAGCTCATATTATTATCATCCAATTTATTTCTTGGATTATCAGATAAAGACATGTAAGACTGATCAGTTAAACATTAACTCTTCCTTTTAATAAACCTTAGTTTTTCCCTTGTCCTTTTAAGTTTTTAAAAATTTATTTTAAAGAGAATATAAAAAGAACAGACAAGACATTAGAAACAATGCACACTAAAAAGCAAGATGAAAGCTATTCAGCCATGGTTGTTATATTACACATTGTTGTCTTCAGTGTAGTTGCTCAGATTATAGCTATTAGCATGTAAAACTGGTCAAAGTAAAAATTTTAAACATTAATTGCTAGGACTGGTGAGATAGCTCAGTGGTCTAAAGCACCTACTTAGGCAAGCTTAAGTAAGGGCATAGGGACCACAGTTAAATCCTTGACACCACATGCCACACTATCCCCACCCCCAGGGTGGGGAGACCTGGCCACAAAAAATAAACAAAAAACACATTAATTACTATCCCCCCAAAACTCATAAAAATTTGTAGTACTATCATTTTAGCTATCCTGTGTATATACTTACATAATTTTCCCCTTCCTTTTTATC
>PVJA010044617.1:0-16056 GCA_004027025.1 Myocastor coypus | reverse complement strand
TTTGGTCTGTCTTTAGGTTTACTGTGTTTTCTGTTAGTTTAGTTCTGCTGTTGAACCTGTCCAGTGACCTTTTCTCTCTTCTTCCTCTCCCCCCCCCCCCTTTTTTTTAATGTTTCTGTTACTTTCAGCTCAGGAGTTTCCTGGGTTGTTTTTGCTTTTTGTTTTTGAGACAGGGTCTTGCTACATAATCTAGGCTGTTGAACTCACTATGTAGTCCAGGCTGGCCTAACATTCATGATGATCCTCCTGCCTCGGCCACCCTAGTGCTAGTGTTACAGATGTGTGCCAACACACCTGCTGTGGAGTTTCTGGTTTTTTTTTTTTTTTTTAAATAACAGTAATGGGATCAAACCCAGGGGTGCTTAACCACTGGTACTTCACCCCTTTTTAATTTTTCTTTCAGGATGAGATCTCACTGAGCTGCCCCAGATGGCCTTGAATTTATTATTTGTTTGTTTGAGACAGAGTCTTGATGCGTAGGTTAACCTGACCTTGAGCTCATTGTGTTGCCCAGGATGGCCTCAAACTCCTAGAAATCCTCCCAGGTGCTGGGATTACATGTGCCACCATGCCTTGGATGCATCTATATCTGCCCTTTTTTCTCTTCCCCTTCCCCTTCCCTTTCCCCTTCCCCTTCCCCTTCCCCTTCCCGAGACCAGGGTTCAAATTCATGACTTTGCACTTGCCAGGCAGGCACTTGTGCCACGGAGCTATCTCCCAGCCCCTCTTTCTTCTCTTTTCTTTTTTGTGGAACCAGGCATTGAATTCAGGCCCTTGTGCTTGCCAGGCAAGTGCTTATTCTACTGAACTATCACCCCAGCCCCCTCTGCCCTTATTTCTTTAATCATGATTTCCAATATTTATAATGACTTTTTTGAATTTTTTTTTTCTGTTAAATGCCATATCTGGTCACACTCAGGCAATTTGTTACCTTGATATTTTTCTTTTTTTAATTTGTATGTCCTACTTTACTTCCCCTCTCTACTTAATGATTTCTTGTGGTTGGGAACCAGTGAGGTCAAGTACTTAGATACAACGTAACCCTGCTTCTTCCCTTGGGCTCATACACCATAAGATGGGCTCAGGCACTGACAGGCTTCTGTGGGGGATGCCTTCACTCTGGGAGCTAAGTACTGTGGAGGGTAGGGGGCCCTCTGGGCCCTCTGCCTTCCTCCTGTTTAAGTGGAACTGCTCTGGTATGAATTGGAAGTGTTCCAAGATGCTGTGTGGTATAACTAGAATAAAGCTTCTGACCCACATACAGGTGGTGGGAAGAAGAGGGAACAAGTCAGGGGGCAGGCTGAGAAATGCTAGCGTTCTGGGTGTGGGGCTTGGGAAGAGGAGGGCTTCTGCTTCTGCTTCTGCTTGTAGCCATCTGGAGTAGGCTGAGATAGCAAGACTGGGGTAGTAATCTCTTGAATTCAAACACCATAGACGTTTTTTACCTTGCTGAATGAATTTTCATGAAGTCTGTTGAACAAGTGTTTCTTGATTTGTTGTTTGCTCCTCAGACCATTTCCAGATGTTCTAAATGTTCATCTCTGGTATATTCACCATTTTTCACTGAAGAAAAGAATAGTAGAACTCCTGTTGTTAATGATCAGTCAGTTCTTGTGGAACTTGGTTTTTGAGCATGCATTCGTGCTTCTGTAAGGCATGACTTAGAAAAGCATTTCTTATAGTCCCTGACCACCCCACCCTCATAAAGGGCATCGGCATACTTCTTGATATGGCAGCTTGTAGCATACTGCTTTATGATACAAAAGCCTGGAAAATGATTTCCCATGCTTATTTTCTTCAAGAATGGTTTTGGAACATGCGGAAGCTCCTTAGAATGGAAAAGCCTACAATGAATACAGAGTTCATATAGGAGATGAAAATAACAGTAACTGAAGAGAGTTTTTACATTGAGGGTACAGTGCTGTAGCTGAGTTCAGCTTTGTCTGGAGCTGTTGCAGTTAAATCTTGGCCTCGCCAACCTCTTCAGCACTTCCACACCAAACCCAGCAGCTGCTGCCTTCCTTTTTGCTGCCATCTTCAATTAAAATTTCTTTTGATTCTAATTTTTTTTCTTTCTAGGGGCCGCTCAATAGTGAGTCTTCCAATCAGAGTTTGTGCAGTGTGGGGTCCTTGAGTGATAAAGAAGTAGAGGTAAGAAACTACATCTAGTGCAAACCTTGTGTATTCCTATACTCTTAGCCTAAGTTTGTTACAGTCTGTGTTTAGGGATCCTGTTTGTGTGCTGTTTGTAATTATATAACTATGACATGGCCCTAATGAGTCTTCCTTATTATAGTGTGTACAGAACTTATGGTTTTAAATTTTGGGGTTGCTGCCATGAGTAGCTGCATTTATTTTCAGGAGTAGATGAATTAACTTAGAATCCCTTGAATTTTGTAATTGTAAACATTTCAGCAGTGGTAAGTGGCTGACTTGAGTAATGGAATTTAAAGACTTTGGCTTGTTTTTAGTTTTTCCTGTTTAAATGGATGATGAAATTCTTAAAAACAAAACAAAACAACAACAAAAAACCAAGCAAACGACCTAGATGCAAGGCTGTATGTAGTTTTGTAACTACCCACTGTGTACTAGGAAAGCTTTCAGTTAGTCAGTTAACTGAGTTTGTAGATCTTTACTTTTTCGAAGGAGTTGAGTTTAAACATTTTTAAAATTGAGAAGCTACTATGTGGGAACTTTGTCTCATCTTTGTGTTTTATAAGATACCTTATTTAAGCTGCAGCAGTTCTTGATTTACACACGAGTAAATCAAAGCTATGATAATTTGAGCAATTTACCAAATATTGCATATAGGGTTTCATACCTTTTTTTCTCCTCCATTTTTGAGAGTAACATCCTGAGTTGGGATTGTCTGCCAGTTACATCCCTTTACACACTGTTTTTACAAATGTGTGAAGTTAACCTAAGTGCTAATGGTGATGTATGTGGTATTTAACAGACGCCTGAGAAAAAGCAGAATGACCAGCGAAATCGGAAAAGGAAAGCTGAACCATATGAAACTAGCCAAGGTATTTCTTTTTTCTTCCTTTCCTTTCCTTTCCCTTTCTTTCTTTCTTTCTTTCTTTCTTTCTTTCTTTCTTTCTTTCTTTTTTTAATATTATGGCTGGGTCAGCCTGCCCTGAGGGTGGGGCTGGCACAGCATGTGGTGCTAGGGATCAAACCATGGTCCCTGTGGCTGTCTAAGCAGGTGCTTTAGACTGCTGAGCTATTCCGCCAGTCCTAGAGAAGAGAAGGTATTTCACACCCTATAAGAAGTGCTAAATTCGTAAGTACTTAGAATTTTTAGACTTACTAAATAATTAGTTTGTATACAGAGTCCTGGCAAAGAAGGTTTGTATATCTTAGGGGAATCCAGAGCTGTTTATTGCAGACTTAGTCCTTGATAGGCAGCTGACAGCAGTAGGGCTCCTTGGGGGTGCTATAGAGTTTTCTTCAGACCTAATAGGGCACAAGGCAAATGAGGGGTGAGATGAGAGTTATCTGTACACTTTATGTTATGTCAGTGGTTTGTTAGTAGTGGCAACCAGAGTTTCCTGTTGCCCTTTATGCCCACTGATTGTCCATGGCACTTATTTAGTTGAACACTGGAGCCCACTGGAATAAGTTTGTAAAGGTCATGTAATAATGCAAAGTATTTTCATATAATCAAAGAAAGAATAGTAGTTTTGTTTTTTTTTGGGGGGGGTTTCTCTCTCTTATATTCTATGGAATGGGAATCTCAGCCCTGTTGCATTATTTTCCATTTCTAAAATCTTTAGATAATAGCACCAGTGAGATAGCTCAGTGGACTAAGCACCTGTTTAGGCAAACTCAGGGTCGATGCGTGGCACCATATGGCTCACCAGCTGTGCCCCTAGGTGTACTGAGCCAGCCACCAAGACTGGGTATGGTGGTGCAGGCCTGTAAACCCAGTGCTAGGGAAGCTAAAAACAAGAGGGTTGCTACAAGTCCGAACTGCGTAGTGAGACCTTATACCAAATACATTAAAAAAAAAAAAAAAAAACAAACCTATAGATAAGTCATTTTTTCTTTTGGAAGGAATACTGTCCCAGAGGGATGTGGTCATAGCAAGTTTTATGTGAAATAGAATCAGCTATTTGTGTAAAATAGCATCAACTGTTTCATTCTCATGAGTTAGTTTAAAGCTTTCATTCTTTTAAATTGGGATATGGATCCTAAATGAGATTTGATTTTTGTTTCTCAATTGTGACATAAATTTATTAATATTTATAAGAGAAACATTACTGAATCTTAGCTAAAACCAAACTATAAAAACATTTTTCCTTTCACTGGTTCAGTCATGCATTGTGTGGGGGAAATAGTCTTCTTTAGGGTATAGGTGTTCTGGCATTTTTTTTTTTTTTTAAAGTAAAAGCAAAAGCTTGCTTACAGCAGTGAATATAGTACTGAATGCATAATGCATCTTGTTGAATGGTGGCTTACATGTGCACTGGAGAAACTGTACTCACTTTGGTTTCATTTTCAGGGAAAGGCACTCCTAGGGGACATAAAATTAGTGATTACTTTGAGGTAAGTTAAATTTTGGGGGAAAACTGTCTGATGTTTTTAAAATCTTAAATCCTATGTCCACTGAAGGTATTAGAAAGCAGTATTTGCCTTCACTGGTTTCTTCCCTTCCTCCCTGTCTTATCAGCTTAGTGCTCCCTGGCTCTCAGTAAGAGGCAAATGCTGCTAACTTGCCCAGTTTAAATTTGTTGATTATGTATTTTGTCTGTGATGATACAAAATTTACGAGGTGATTTATCTTTCGGCCAGACTCGGTTTTGTGTTCTGTGTTAAGGTGGAGTAACTTGGCCTCTTTCTTCTGTCCTCTTCCTCTGGTCCTGTGGCACAGGTAGTAATCTCAACCAGTGACCGTCATTGGTGGGAACTAAAGGAGACTAAATCCACCACACCACTGTATCTCTGCCTGCGTGTTTTAAGACAAGAAGGAAAAACATTCTTCTCTTATGTCCTTTCAAAACCACGTGTACTCTCAGTTTTCTAGCCATGATTTCTGTATATCTTGATAAGTTTCAGTGGGCGCTCCATGAAAATCTTGTTGAAAAGTACAGAATTTGATTTATATGGCAATTTCTGTCTAGAATAAGATGTATTAACTTACAAGGGCCATGTGTAAGAAAGACCTGTTTGTGTATTAATCTATTACTCTCCTTATCTGAAGCATAGTACTGTTTTGAATTATTCATATCCATTTTTCCCTGTTGGCCAGTTTGCTGGGGGAAGCGGGCCAGGAACCAGCCCTGGCAGAAGTGTTCCACCAGTTGCACGATCCTCACCGCAACATTCCTTATCCAATCCCTTACCGGTAAGCATCCACTGGAGAAACGTGACACCTGTTAGAGAAGAGCAAACCCAGGAGCGCTGGAACAGAGAATTTTTCCCATTAAATATCCATGGAGAATGCATTGTTAGGGGAAAAGCTTCATAGTATTGCCTGTGAGTCACTTGCTTAGATTGCAGACCAGTGTCAGGGATTACTTTATGAGACAGCTGTGCTGTGCTGCCTGTACAGTCAGTGGCTTTGGAGCCTGTCCAGGGATCTGTCCAGGGAGTGACTCCATTCCAAACAGGAGGCTTTTATTTTGGCCAGGTTTACATGTTTCCTAGAATTCAAACTTTCTCCCTCTTTAAAAAAAAATTGGTTGAACTGGGTGTGGTAGTACAGAACTGTAATTCCAGCACTAGGGAGGCTGAGGTAGGACGATTGCTGCAATTTTGAGGCCAGTCTGGTCTGCAAAGCAAACCCCTATGTTAAAGTGATAGAAAAAGGAAAAAAAGCTTAGTCAACTCCTGATATTAGAGTTACTTCCTTGGCTTACTCAGAAAGTAGAAAAGCTAAGACTGTATAGAGGGGATAAGTGCATGTCTAGTTTAAGTGAGATAGTAATAAAGTCTTATAAACCTAAGTTTTGAAGTACCTAAGTTAGTGGTTCTAATCATTTTTTTGTTGTCACAGTCAGGGAGGAGGAAGATGGGAGGCCAGGGGTACTGATAAACTTCCTACACAATTAGGGTAACCTCTCTACAACAAAAAATTATTTGATCAAAATCAGTAATTTTTTCCTGTATCCTTGGATAATTAGTTGATGCTAATCAAGAGCTTTGTACTCTAGAGTACTTTGTAAGACTCTAGGTATTGCTGTAGGTAGGATTTTAAAAGGTTGGAGCTGCTGAGAGTTTTCTTTTTGAATTTCTCTTCTCCCCTCCCACTTAGAGGTGTGTGTGAGTGAGTGAGTGAGTGAGTGAGTGAGTGAGTGTGTGTGTGTGTGTGTGTGTGTGTGTGTGTGTGTGTGTTGAATGAAGCAGGGTTTTGCTGTGTAGTTCAGACCATCCTTGAACTCACTGTGTGGCCCAGTCTGGGCCTGAGTCCCACAGATCATCCTGCCTTAGTCAACCTCTGAAATGCTTGGGTTATAGGGCTGTACCACCACACCTCTGTCTGTTTAGGAAAATATTTCTTTGCATCATTATAATCAGGTAATACTGGGCTTTGCCATTTAAAAATGTGCTTCCTTCCCTTTTATTAATACAAACTTGTATTAGGAGAACTAATTATTGAAACAGTCATTAAACATAAATTTAAGAGGATAACTTTGGATTGTCTTTTATTTTTAATAATCGTGGAGATCAAGTCCACTTGCCGTAATATCTTAAACGTTAGAAGTGTTTGTCAGGCATGGAGATGCACATTTGTAATCCTAGCACTCAGGAGACTAAGGCAGGGGGATTACCACAAGTTGAGAGCCAGCTTGGGCTACATAGTGAGTTCAGGGTATTGCTATTGGAGACCTTTCTCAGATGAAGTAGGGCTCGATGTAAACTGGGCATGATGGCACTCTCCTATAACCTCAGCACTTGAGGGGCTAAAATAGGAGGGCCACAAATCCAAGGCCAGCCTGGGCTACATTGTGAGCTGCCTCAGAAAACAAAACAAAAAAATGCTAGGTATGCAGACTTACTTGGCTAGGTTAAAGTTTGTTAGATAACTATTGAAGAGGCTTTTGTTTCTTTGTTTTTCACTTGTATTATGTAGTACAGGGTCTCACTACACACATGGGACTCATAGTGATCCTCCTGTTTTCAGCCTTCCCACTGTTGGGATTATAGGCATGTGCCACAATGCCTGGACTCTTGTCTCTGGTTCTGTGTGCCTTAGGAGGAAGAGGTGGGGTCAGCGCAGCATATGGGACTGGGGATAGAATACTGGTCCCTGCGCTTGCCAAAGCTGACACTTTGTCCACTGAGCTATCTTGCCAGCCCTTGTTTCTTTTTCTTAGATTGTAGACCAATTAAAGTTTAAAAAGTATTAGATAATCCCAGCACTCTTTTTTTTTGGGGGGGGGGGCTACAGGGGGCTCAGGGACTCACTACTAGATTGGACTCCTAGTGATCCACCTGTTTACAGCCTCCCAAAGTGCTGGAATTACAGGTGTGTGCCACCACACCCAGTCTCAATTGCCATCTCAGCAGCGACCTAGGGGTGCGGCCAGCACTGCAAGCCCAGGGATCAACCCCGGCCCCTGTGCCTGCTTGCAGGTGCTTTAATCTGCTCTCTGCTGAGCTATTTGGCCGGCCCAATCCCAGTACTCTTGAGAGAGGGAGGGAGGAGAATTGCAAATTTGAGCCCAACCTAGACAATCTGTGACTTTATGAGGCCTTGTCTAACAAGGGCTGGGAACATAGCTCAGTGTAAAGCCAATGAGTTCAAGCCCTAGTATAACTGTAGATTACCTATTCGGAAAAGTATGTTTTATACAATTTCTCAGTGCTGTCCCTTGCTCTTCCTGAAATTTCTTTTCCTTTTGATTTTAATTGTGTGTCACTTTAGGTTGAATCTTACCTGAAAACAAGAGAGGTTTTCAGTGGTCTGTGGACATTTTCTGCTCCTGTGTGAACATGGCTGTGCTGCGTCATCAATGTACAGATCTTATGTGTATGTGAAGTGTTAAGTAGGAACCCAACCTTACTTAACATTTCCATTGCACTAAAAAGCCCTGTATGTTCCAGTGTGGATTCCTCACTTCATTTGTTCTACTCAGTTCCCCCTTTCCACAGTCTTCATCAAAATTGCCTGATGAAATTGAATCCTCTGCCCTTTCTGTAACTGTCTCTGAGCACTTCAGCAGGACTGGAGGAAAGTCCACTCCAGCTGGCCGATCATACTTTACAGGCGTGACCTCTGGCCTTGTGTGCTCCAGCATACATCCTACTGTGTTTCTAGTTCCCTTTCCTCAATGGAATTCCACATTTTTGTTGTCCTTCACCTCCAACAACATAATTAGTTCAGCTGTTGGCCTCGGCTTTTTTATTTTATGGAGAACATAGACACAGTCAGAAGAACTTCCACATGCTTTTACACTAGACCTGCTACACTAGTTCCATCAACTTAGGCAGAAGCCCAGGATGCTGGTCCATCCTCTCAAAGTCAGGACAGTCCCCCATCAGAGAGAATCACCTGATGCAAAGTACCAATGCCTCAGCTGGGGACTCTTAAGCTGGCTGATGTGCCCACGGATCTTCTGCTTCACTGTCTGTTTCTCCCTTTTGAAATGAATGAGCTTGCCTGTCCTGTAACGGGGTTCTGATCCCCTCATTACCACATACATCCTGCTGTTGCTTTGACCTTTCTATTTACATATCTCGTGTACAACTTGGACATTAGCGTAGCCAGAAAGAAGCTGTTGCTTTTCCTTCATACTGAAATAATAACTATCATAAATTGCTTTACCTGTAGCCTTCCCTATTCAGATAAATATCAGAATCTGATCACTTTTCTGTTTTGAGTCCCTACATTAGTTTCCAGGTCCCCCCACCACCACCCCCTCCCCCTGTCCTTATCTCAAATGGTATCAGTACTGTAGCACAAGTGATTGATAAAAATTTAAGGCTCATCCTGCCATTCTTACACCCAAAGCTGTCCCGTGGCTCCTGGTACAGAAGTTCTTGAGTGTGTCATAATGGCTCCTGAATGACCTGTGCTGTGGCTTCTGGTACAGAAGTTCATGTGTGTCGTAATAGCTTCTGCATGGCTTGTGCTCCCAGCCTGCTAATTGCCCATAGGCAGTGGCCATGTTATCCCCTTAAACCCCGGGAAGCACTGTTTTGCCTCAGGGCCTTTACCTTGCTATTCCATTTTCCAGGAAAATTCTTTTCTGTATAGTAGCAACCTCTTCAGCAGGTTTTTATAGATAACCTTACCAGTTTGCTGAACATGGTGGTGCCTGCTTGTAATTCCTAGGACTCTGGGAAGGCTGAGACAGGGATCATAGATTTAAGCCCAGCCTGGGCGATTTTGCAACTTAGACCCTGCCTGAAAATAAACATTTAAAAAAGAGCTGGAGATGTAGGCTAGTGCAGAGGCCCTGGGCTCAATTGCCAGTACTTGGGGTGGGGTTGGAGTGGGCAGGTACTGCCACTTCCCTGACCAGTGCTGAGGCGCCCTTCCATGTACCTTGTCACTGTCTCTGATCCTGCTTTGTTTCATTCTGATTTAGCTCCCCTCTCTCCTTTGCCTCTCTTTCTCTGAAATAAACTTTGTTGTGTACTTATTTTTTTCAATTGATTCATAGTTATACTTTACACAAGAATACACGTCCGCATCAAACCGTAGGTGCAGTCCAAGCTACTCAGGAGACAGGGATTGCAGGCTGGAGGCCAGTCTGGGCAACTCAACAGAACACTGTCTCAAAATAAAAAGTGCTGACGATGTAGCTCAGGAGTAGAATGTCTAGCATGAGCAAGAGCCTGAGTTAAACCCACTACTACAAGGAAAGTAAAGAGTACACATAAAGCATAACTCTTCAGCTCAGTGAGTGCTTACAAATGTATAAGAAACAAAATATTACCAGGACTGCAGAAGTCTCCCATGCACTACAATCCACTTAGTGGGCCACCCCCACGTTGGACTTGGCAGTAGTCTGACTTGTACTGGATCGCTAACAGCATAGATAAAGTTTTCATGTTTTTGTACTTCATGTAAAATGTACAGACTTTTTTGAGTCAGAGTTGTACTGTATTCAGAGCTGATCTTGAACTTATTGCAGTCCTCTTCATCTGTT
Organism: Myocastor coypus; assembly: GCA_004027025.1. Taxonomy (NCBI): domain Eukaryota; kingdom Metazoa; phylum Chordata; class Mammalia; order Rodentia; family Myocastoridae; genus Myocastor; species Myocastor coypus. Next base: position 5,956 of record PVJA010044617.1, on the reverse strand, counting down.
TTTGTACTTTATGTAAAAGGAATTGTACAACATGTATTCTTCAGAGCTGGATGTGTTAGTGTATGCCTGTAACCCCAGCACTTGGAGGCTGATGCAGGAGGATCTTTGCAAGTTTGAGACAAGCCTGAGCTATGAAGTGAGTTCAAGGCCAGCCTGAACTGCACAATGAGACACTGTCTCAAAAAGACCCCCAAAAAAAGAAAAGTATTTTTACATCTGGCTTTTCATTCAACATTACTTTTGTGAGATTTCTTTGATTATTTTTTATATTTAATTTGTTGTTCATTTTTTGAGACAGGGTCTCACAATATAGTTCATGCTGGCCTGGAGCTATGTAGCCATTGCTCGGGCTGGTTATGGGCATGTGCCCTGGCTTCCACTTTATTTGTAGTGAACCATTCTTGCCATTGATCTGTAGTATAGTTCTAATATTTTTATGTAATAGTTTATATATTTTAACTTTATATTTGTCCATCTTCTTTAACTGAAATGTTAATTCCATGAAAGCAGGGCCTTTATTGCTGTTTCCATCTATTATAGTGTGTAGTACATAAATAAGCACTTATGTTTAACTGCTTCTACCACTTGATGTGTAATTGCTTTTAGTCTCTAGCACCCAAAACAATGCTTAGTACTCCATGGGTGCTCAAAATTATTGAAAGGGAAAACAGACCAAAGCTTATTTTTGCCTTTTCGCCTGTAGGTTGTTAAATTGAAAATATAACCATTTTAATGAAGGAGTTGACCATATATAGGCCATGTTGGTAAGCTAAGTATGATTTTTAGGTTGTTAGAAACAAGGATATATGACTGAGATGAACATAGGCTGAGAAGCCCAAAATACTCGTTACACCTTCACTGAAGAGTTTCCAGAGTGTTGTTACAAGACTGATCGTTATGTTCAAGACACACACTATTTTTAATGCATATCACTACTTAAACACCCTGGGAGCTTTGTGTACTTCTCGAGTCACACATCATAACTCCCTCTGAAAGATAATTATTGCTGTAGTTCTTGTGGTAATCAGTGGCTTTTCCTGACAGATTAATCATCCATATATGCATGCCGAAGCAAAATGGATTTGTTCTGCCGGTAGGTCAGGCTCAACCACAGAGGTCTCGTCTTTAGTATTTTCTGCTGGGGATTAGCTCATTGGGAGAGCATTTGTCTTAAGTATGTGAGGGCCTAGATTTGATCCTAGACATTGTATAATAACAATAGTAATATAATGTCTAATCATAGTAATAGTAGGAAGAAGAAAATACAGTTGGAGGAGAAGGAGTCTTCTGTGATATGTCTTTTTGGCTGTTTGGTTTGTTGCTATGAGGAGTATATTTATTTCTCTTATAATTACTATGGAAGTTCTCTGTTTATGTTTATAATAACTTTTGCTTTATGTATTATTAGATGACCCCATCATCTTTTCAAAGCTTGTTTCTTTAAATGTGATTTATGTAGTAGGCATGGTGGCACATGCCTGTAATCCCTGAGAGATGTGAGGTGGGAAGATGGCAAGTTCAAGTCCAGTATAAACAATTTAGTGACTTAAGGGAATCTTGTTCAAAATTCTCATACACACATGTACACACACACACACACACACACACACACACACACACACACATAAAGGACTGAGTGTGTAACTTAGTGTTAAGGCCCTGGGTTTAATTCCCAGTACCCCCCACTCAAAAATAGTGGATTCTGGGGCCTAGCGGGATGGCTCAGTGGTCTAAAGCGCCTACTTGGGAAGCTTGGGCGGCTTCAGGGACCACGGTTCAATCCCCGGCACCACATGCTGCGCCAGCCCTGCCCTCGGGACGGGCTGAGCCGGCCCTAAAAATGAGTGAATAAACAAACAAGGGTTCTGAAATAAGAAAAAATAATAATAAAAAAATAGTGGATTCTTTCATATTCACTACCCAAACCATTGTGTGGCATAAATATTTCTATTCTCATAGCATTGATTTTTGGGCCGGCAAGATAGCTCAGTGGTCTAAAGTGCCTGCTTAGGCAACCACAGGGACCGAGTTCAGTCCCTGACACCACATGCTATGCCAGCCCCACCTCCAGGGCAGGCTGAGCTGGCTATCATATAAGTAAATAAAGTTTAAAAAAAAAAAGAAAAAAAAGAAGACTTTTTTTTTCTTTGTCTTTTTGAGGCAGGGTCTCACTGTGCAATTCAGGCTGGCCTTGAACTCACTTTTGTGGCCTAGGCTGGTCTGGAACTCGCACTGATCCTCTTGCCTCAGCCTCCGAAGTGCTGGGATTACAGGTGTGCACCACCATGCCTGGCTAAAATTGACTTTTTTTTGATACAGGTCTTGAGTGTTTTCCAGGCTAGCCTTGGAGTGACTGTGTAGCCCAGAGTGGCTTCAAATTGCCTCAACCTCCTGAATTCTAAGATTTATTGGATGTACCACAATGCCTAGCCCTTTTTTTTTTTTTTTCTTTTTTTTTGGGGGGACTGGAGTTTGAACTCATGACCTTGCACTTGCCAGGCAGGCACTTCTGCCATAAAGCTATTTCCCCAGCCCCATTTTTTAAAAGCAATCCTGGGGATTGAATTCAGAGCAATGAATATGCTGGGCACGTGCTCTACCACTGAAGTATGTCTTCAACCCTTCATCAGCTATTTGTTCATGTATGTACAGTGCATTTCTAGTCACTATCATGTAGATATTTTTTATTCAACCTAGAATCTTTAACTTAAACATTTATTCCATTCACATTTAATATGACTATATTGGTGTTAGGTACATTTTAGCAATTTGTGCTTATCTTGTCTGTTCCTTTTATTTTTAATTATTTTGGGTGTTTTAAAACAGTATTTTTCTACCTTATTCATACTGGCTTGAACTTAGTATGCAATATATACTGGCCTTAAACTCATGGCGATCCTCTTGCCTCAGGCTCCTTAGTGCTGGGAGTGGGGGCATGTGCTGCCTTGCCTGGCTGTTCCTTTTCTTTCATTTCTTACATTCATTTAGATTTATTTATTTTGTATGTTTTACCTTATCATATTTTTATCCTCTACTAATAGTTAGATCCTCATTGGTGTTTGTCTTAGAAACTATTGCATGATGTTTAATGTGCAAGATTTATATACCTCTTTCTAATATCAAATGATGAACTCAGAGCGGTGATTAGTTACCTGCTACTGACGTGGTGGTGGTAGAGAGAGCATTGCTTTTCTTTCCTTTTATATCTCATCAAACATCATTTTACGGAGCCCAGGAGATGGCTCAGTGGTCTAAAGCGCCTGCTTAGGAAAGCTTGGGTGGCTGCAGGGATGCAGTTCGATCCCTGCACGGCACCACATGCTGTGCCAGCCCTGCCCTCAGGGCAGACTGAGCCAGCCATGAAAATGAATAAATAAGCAAACAAAAGTTCTGAAACAAGAAAAAAATAAATAAAATAAAAAATTATTAAAAAAAACATCGTTCTATGACATCGTTGTTCACTTAGATTTGTGTATTTACCTCTTTTTACTCTTTAAGAATACAAAATATTTTTTTTTAAAAAAACAACACAAAGTTTCATTAAACAAAGTAATAGGAACTCAAAAATGGTTGCTGCATTGCATGATGTTCTTCAAATTAGTTGTTTAAGTTACCAGATATAAACCTGTAAAATTGATTAAAGGAAATAATGGCAGCAGCAATGACAAAATTGTAAGAAATTAAAAAGAAAAAATAAGAATAAAAAGAAAAAAATAAAGCATTAACCTCTCCTTTCAAAAGACCAGCAGCAATTGGCAGTATAATTATCCAAACTATACTGCATTTCTACATAAATACATCTTTTTCTCTTTTCTTTTGACCTTTTCCTTATCCTAGTTTTTCCTTCCTCTGGAATAAATTTTTTTCTCTTTCACGGTATCTGTTGTACCTTTCAGATTTTATTTACTCTTTCAGGTTTTTACACTAGCAAGACACTATAATGTTTGCACAGGCAGGTCTCATATATTTCACTTAGCAGTACAATCTTTAGTTGCATCCATTTATCTACAAAGCCTTAAATGCATCATTTTTATAACTGAGTAATACTCCATTGTGTAAAAATACCACATCTTTTTTATGCTCTTTACCTCTTTTCACCACTTTCCCATTGCATTTTATATCTTCTACCTGAGGGCACTTTGCTTCTGCTTGAAATATTCCTTTAGCATTTCTCTACTGGGTTTTAACCTAGGTTTGTGCTCACTGAAATAACTTTGTTTTTTCTTTTATTTGGTACAGGGTCTTCTACACAGCTCAGACTCACAATGATCCTCCTGTCTCAGCCTCACCAGTGCTGAGATTATAGGCATGAGCCACCATGCATGCTTTTGGTGGCTGGTGGAGGTGGCAGACTTGCCAGGCAGGCCGTTGGAGCACTCAGCTATCTCCACAGCCCCTTTCCCTTGTTCTTGAGGGTTTTTTGTTTGCTGTATATATGTCTGCATTGGCATTCTGTTTTTCATTTAACACAGTCAAGTAGAATAGTTTAGTCTGTTTATTTTCTTGCTCTCATTGTGGCTACTAAGAAATCAGCTTTTATTTACCTCTTGTTTCTTTGGAGGATTGCTGTTTTTTAAAATCCATGGTGATCTGCAGGTTTGTTTTGTTTTTTGTATTTTTTGTATTTAGTATAGGGTCTTCAGGGTCTCACTGTGCAGATCGGACTCCCAATAGGTGGGATTACAGGCATGCACCATCACACTCAGTCTCAGTTGCCTCTCAGCTTGCCTGGGGGGTGGGGCTGGCATTGCATGGCAGGAATCAAACCCCAGGCTGTATCTGCCTAAGTAGGCACTTTAGTCTGCTGAGCTATTTGCCCAGCCCTTCTGCAGTTTTTTTTTTTTTTTTTTTTTTAATGAATTTTATTTTATTATTTTATTTTTTCTTGTTTCAGAACTTTTGTTTGTTTATTTATTTTTATGGCCGGCTCAGCCTGCCCTGAGGGCAGGGTTGGTGCAGCATGTGGTGCCGGGGATCGAACTGTGGTCCCTGCAGCCGCCTAAGCTTTCCTAAGCAGGCGCTTTAGACCACTGAGCCATCCTGCCGGGCCCTGCAGTTTTTTTATTGGGTGTCTTTTATTTCTTTTATTTTTGACTCAGTAGGCCTTTGGAATATATGAGTTAGTAACTGACTAACTTAATCAGTTCCCCCCTTCTTCTCCCCTGCTCCCATCCCTTCCCTCTCCCATGATAATCCTCTTGCCTCATCCTCCTGAAGGCTAGGGTTCTGTCATGTACCTGCACACTAGGCTCTTTTTGTTTCTCTGTGCTCTTCTATGGATTTCTTCCTTTTCAGTTTTCGAAGTTATCTATTTTGTTGTTTCATATTTATTGTTAACCCCATTTAATTCTTAAATTTTCTTATGGTCTTTTAAAAAATGTTCCCTACCTGTAGGGGGGAAATGTTTCTTACAAGATAGTTTGAAGCTTTGCTTTTTTTTTTAAGATATGGTCTCATGCAGTTTAGGTTGGTCTTATGCTCACTTTTATGGCCCCCAGGCTGGCCTTTTTGTTTTGTTTTGTTTTGTTTTGTTTGTCTTTTTGAGACAGGCTCTCATTGTGTAGTTTGTGCAGTTTAGGCTGACCTTGAGTTCACTTTTGTAGCGCAGGCTGGTCTCCGAACTCATTGATCCTCCTGCCTCAGCCTCCCAAGTGCAGGGAGTACAGGAGTGAGCCACCACACCCAGCCCCAGGCTAATCTTGAGCTTGCACTGATCCTCCTGCCTCAGCCTCCAGAGTGTTGGGATTATACGCAGTGTGTTACCACGACCACTTCTGGACTGGGGGCTGGGGATCAATGGCACCTCCAGTCCTTGAGCTTGCAAGGGAGGTGCTTTTGCCTCTCAGTTTGAAACTTTTATGTATTGTTTTATTTTGTATATATGTGGGTGGGAGGTACTAGGAGCTTTTTTTTTTTTTTTTTTTTTTTTTTTTTTTTTTTTTTTTTTTTTTTTTTT
>PVJA010044616.1:0-16072 GCA_004027025.1 Myocastor coypus | reverse complement strand
CATACAATGTGATATAAGCAGTTACACAATTTTGACACAAATATTTGGAAATTCAAGGAAATACAAAATTGTAGCCTGTCAAGAATATGGTTTTTGGCCCAGTCTCTTATTTTCAAGTACTACTCTTGAGAGAATGACAGTAACTGAGTTTATACCAGGAGCAGTACATATCAAAAAGACAAGAGTGTCATGTATTCCAAACATAGTTTTAGCATTAAATTGTGCTATAATCAATATGCTGAACCCCTTGAAAGTTCTTGAGACCAATATCTAATTCATCCTCTGTACATAAATGTATGGTTTTGCTATTGATATGTTTTCTGCTTTATCTGCTTCCAGTCACTTCGTTGTTTAATCCATAACACATTCGGCTGTGTTATGCCCTTAAGTTCTTGTTTTCTTCTTTAAAGTTCTCATATTAGGGAGATTATACGATATTTACACATATAGTTCTGGTTTATTTCACTAATGTGTGTATGTTCATTATATATCCATTTATATATGAAGTCTTCAAACTTCTCATTCTTTATGGATGAGTAGTATTCCATTATATAAAAATACCACATTTTTTTAGCCATTCTTCAAATGATGGGCATTTTGGTTGTTTCCAAGATTTGGCTATTACAAATTGGGCTGCTATAAACATAGGTGCACAGATATCGCTATGGTATGAAGTTTTCAGTTCTTCTGGGAAAATTCCCAGTAGGGGGATAGCTGGATTGAATGGAACATCCAATCTAATTAATCTTTCAAGAGACATTTTAAAGCAGCAAACTGGGGCCCGGCGGGATGGCTCAGTGGTCTAAAGTGCCTGCTTTGGAAAGCTTGGGTGGCTTTAGGAACCGCGATTCGATCCCCGGCACCACATGCTGCGCCAGCCCTGCCATCGGGGTGGACTGAGCCGGCCATGAAAATGAATGATAAACAAAGGTTCTGAAACAAGAAAAAAATAATAATAAATAAAATTTAAAAATCTTTAAAAAAAAAAAATAAAGCAGCAAACTATTGGGGCAGTGGCGTGGTTCTTATTGGTTGCTTTTAGCCAGATTTATGTTGAAAATCAAGAGCAAAGAGCCAAAAAGGATGATTTAAAATGTGAGCTGTGGACTGCAGAGATGGAGCTAAAAGGATCTTCACTGCTGGGAAGGAACCAGTGAATCAAAAAGATGGCCTGAGGGCATCACAAGAGGGGGCAGCTCTCTGTGCTTTGCAGCCTCAGAATTGAAAGGGAGAGAGGCTTTGCCTTAAAAAGAAAGCCACAGAGACCCAAGTACCAGATTGGTGGCAGTGGCCAAACCAGGTTCCAAAATAGCACCCACGTGGAGAATATGTTTTTCAGAATCAGGATCAGACTGTTCATTGATCTAGGCCCTTGACCCCTTCAGTCAACAGAGAAGGAAGCCCGGCTACTGCTCCAGCTGGCAGCAACCCTTGGCATTATCCACATAGACGTATGCAGAATGTGGGAATTCTGAGGTCAAGAAGGCTTCCACCTCGATTTCAGAAGAAGGCCTGGGAGGCCAGGCAGTGCACCGCTGAGAGGGAAATGTGTAAAGCTGGGTGTGAGAAGCCTGTCCAGTGGAAACACCAGAAGTTTGGAAAAGCCAGGAACGTAGATTGTGCTAAGAGGGTGTAGAGATAATCTTAAGTAGAGAACAATAAAGCCCAAGGACAGCTATAGGGGGTTACTTGGGGATTCCTGAAAGCTGGATTCAAGGAAGCAGATAACCAGGTTATTCTAATGGCTCCTTGATTGTTGTCTCTTCCCTTGCCTGGGATGTTACTGGTTGTCTCCTCCCCTGCTTGGAATATTTCAATTAGCATTTGTATTAACCTGATGTTAGGTAAATGGTGATAGAAGTAGTGGTCTCTAGTCTGCATTCCCCAAAGCAGTTATGCAAATTCTATAGGCTGTCCTTTGGTATTCAATAAAAGTAAGATTCTTCTGGGGGGGTCAAGGCTCACTTCCAGAGAGAAAAATATTGGTGAGTCCTCTGAGCTAAGTTCATCGGGTTTCTCATCGTTCCTTTCAGCACTGACTCCAGAACATTACAACAGAGGGAGCAAAGCCGACCTAAGAAAGAAGCCATGGGAATTACCAGCAAGAGTCCGTAGGCGCGGAGTTGCATGATGCTCACAACTCAGTGAAGACTGCTTCGGATGCTCCAGTTGCAACTATGGGATTTAATGTTTACCCTGCTGGATTTTGGACATGTTTGGGCCCCAGTGTTTTGTATTACCCTGTTGTTTGCAACTTTTGGAATTATAATGTTTATCTTATGCATTTGAATATTGAATATGTTTAACTTATCTATTGTACAGGGTCTCACAGTTGAGAGTCTGCCTTGGATCTTGGAGGAGACTTAGGATTTGGAATTTTCAGCAATGCTGAAGCTATTGGTACTTTGGCAGTTCTTGCAGATGGACTAAAATGTCTTTTGTAAAAAGGAATATGTATGAGACTTTAGGGGCCCAGGGGCGGAATGTTATGGTTTATGTCTAGCTGTCCCCCCAAAGCCTCATGTAGTCATGGGGCAGGGTCTTGTATAGATTGAGACTTGATCCATGATCCCTGGGATTATGTGTTTTACTACTGATGGGATTATTGGTCTGAGTAGCACTGGGACTATGGGTTTGGTCTAGGGCAGATATCCTAAGGCAGAGAGCCTGATAGGAATATAAAGAAAGACAGAGAGGGGCCTGGTGGGATTGCTCAGTGGTCTAAAGCGCTTGCATGGGAAAGCTTGGGTGGCTTCAGGGACTGTGGTTCAATCCCTGGCACCACATGCTACACCAGCCCTGCCCTCAGGGCGGGCTGAGCCAGTCATAAAAATGAGTGAATAAACAAAGGTTCTGAAACAAGAAAAAAATAAATAAATAAAATTTTAAAATCTTAAAAAAAAAAAAAAGACAGAGAGATAGACTGGAGCTATTACTCTGCTGCCATGTTTGGTTGGCTACCTCTGTCAGCATTTTGTTGCTATTCTACTGCTATGAACTGGATGCTCTCTGTCCTGCTCTACTCAGCCTTGGCCCAGCGGAATATGGACTGAATCCTCCAGTAACTGTGAGCTAATAAATCTTTCCTTCCTTCATTTTAAGTGTCGGGTATTTGTCCCAGCAACAATACAAGAGTAACTAAGACATAGTTGTTTTTAAGAGATCTTTTCTTACCTTTTCACTAGCTACAACAGTGCCTTCAAGTCAGAAGTTGTATCTTCACATTCAATCTAGTGGTTTTGCCAGCTTGCAGTTGAGATTTTAGTTTCCTGTATATCTCTTTGAATCTGTTTCCTGCATTCTATTTCTTTCCTAAATTGCTATTTCAAGGATTCCACTAGTTTTTATTCTCCTGTATTTTTATCAGTGCCTTCTTTATTTTTTTTTATTTTTATTTATTTTTTTTCTTGTTTCAGAACCTTTGTTTATTCACTCATTTTTATGACTGGCTCAGCCCGCCCCGAGGGCAGGGCTGGTGTAGCATGTGGTGCCAGGGATTGAACTGCAGTCGCTGAAGCCTCCCAAGCTCCCAAGCAGGCACTTTAGACCACTGAGCCATCCCGGCAGGCGCCTCAGTGCCTTTAGAGGCAGTTAGTAATTATTTACAGCTCTCACTTCTTTTTTATTTACCAGAATATTTCTGCTCTTATTTCCTCTGTACATTTCTGCAGTTTTTTCTGTACTTCTAATTCTATTATTTCAGAGATGTCAGCTATGTTATTCCCAGTTTCTTCTATGCTAGTTTCTCCTGCATTTGTTCTTTGTGAGCTCGGGGCCTGGGACTTCATTTTGTTCTATCTCTTTGTCATTTTGTATAACACTGTCTTCTGACCTTTGGTGTACAGCTTCGGTGCAAATTTTACCTGAGAACCTACCGAAATTCTTACCTAAGAAAAATTATGTGTTTCAAGCAGTTACAGTTTTGTATTTACAGAAGTACAAGTAGGAACACTTATAGTGTGTATTGCTATTTTACAGTTGACAAACTTTTATAACTACTAGGTTTATATTTTAGACCATAGCAGCAATCATTAAATTGGGAAACTGTGTTTAATTAGTTCTCCTAATTTCTGCCTGTACACCTCCCCTTGATGTACATGGGGTCTTCCAAGTAGACTGGTTCAACTCAGTTACCTGTTTGCCCCTATCGCAATCAACAGAGAAAGAGCAAGGATGTTCTCATAGTTCTAGGACTACAAAGTGTCTCATGTTTTGGGGTCTAGATCTACCAAGTTTGAACTCATCTAGATATGCCTGGCTGGGTCTGGCTGCTGTGCTCAAGTTCTTTCTGCTGCAGCCCATGGGAGTAAAACTGCTGTGCTCCTCTGGCAAGATGTTCAGCTCTTGCATTAGATGGCTGGTTCTGACCCCCAGCCTCTCTGCATGGAGTTCTGCCTCTGGGTTCCACAGGAGGCATGTCTGATGGAGAAGGTTCCCACGAGTGTGGAGAAGTTCCCACACCCATGCCAGACCTCGGGTCTGGCTGGAAGGGTCCTGAGGTGCAACGAGCTGCCCTTGATTTTATTGGTGAACCTTACTTTCATAAATTTACACTCTTAAATTCTTCACATTTTTATCAGTTTTTACTTTCCATTTGAGGAATTAATTTTGTGATAATTTTTGGAATTATTGCTTTGAAACCTTATTTTAAATGTATTTAGTACACTGTTCAGAGAGTCTCATTACACAGAAAGAACTCAAAGATTCTCCCATTTTCAGTCTTTTTTTTTTCTCCTGTACCACCCCCTTCAGTGCTCTCAGCCCACAGCAGAGGCTGGGCAATGGTTCGAGGTGCCCTTGCTCTCGCATGGCACACTATGGAACCATTTTCAGTCTTGGAAGTGCTTGGATCACAGGTGCATGGCAACATGCCCAGTCTCAATCAGAGTGTCAGCATGCCTTGGGGGCAGGGTTAGCACAGCACCCTGGGAATCAAACCCTGGTCCCTGAGTCTCCATTTGCAGGTGCTTTAATACACTGAGCTGTCTGACTGGCCCCAAAGTACTTTTGTGTGTGTGTGTGTGTGTGTGTGTGTGGTACTAGAGATTTAGCTCGGTATCTTGTGCTTGCCAGGCAGGCACTTATTGTACTGACCTGTTATCTCCTCGCCCACCTGAGATATTAGTTGACTTGTTCTCATACATTAATATATTAAATTTTCTTAAATTTCCCTAAATACAAGTTAGATTGTATTTCAGAGTATATGACACATTTTCTCAGTAATTTATTTCTAAAGATCCTGTGTTTTAATATTTTATTAATTCATCATCCAGGACTTATGATCAGAATGTGATTTGAACATTTTTACATTTATTTTTTATTTTATACTGGATCATTTATTTAACTTCTATGTCTTTAATCACACATACCTTGAAGAAATAGTTCTGAGAGTTTGAGAACAATATGTGCTTTCCAATGTATTGAAAATAATACCTGTTTTAAATTAATTATATTATGTGTCATTCACATAATCTGTAATATTGGGGGTGTTTTGTTGCTGTTGTTTCTTTTTGACCATCTCAGTCCACTCTGAGGGTGGGGCTGATGAGGGATGTGTTGCCAGGTATCAAACTCCTGCCCTCTGAGCTTGCCTGAGATTCCCCAAGCAAGTATTTGGACTGCTCGGCTATTCATATGGCACTCTTTTTTTTTATTTTCCTTTTTTTTCTTTTTTTTTTTTTTTTTTTTTTTTTTTTTTTTTTTTTTTTTTTTTTTGTTCGCTGGCACTCTTGACTGTTTTTATATCTGTTACATAATTTTCTAAGGTGAAAATGATGAGGTAGTTTCATGACATAAATTTAGACTATATTTTTCTTTCAAAAATTTAAAGCAGGTGTTATTTTTATTGCTCTGTCTCAGATGATGCATTTGGAAAAAAACATGTCAATAAACAGGTAAAAATATTTATTACATTCATTTTTAGAAACAACAGGGCCAAGGAGGTAGGTCCGTGGCACGAGTGCTGGCCTGGCAATTGCAAGGTCATGAGTTGAAACCCCAGTCCCACCAAAACAAAACAAACAAACAAACAAAAAAATGAAACAACCTGTCTTTAATTTACAGAAAATTGCAACGCATATAAAAGATTTAAATATAAACTTGGTAGTAAATTTGCTATAATGAACATAAACTCTCCAGTGGATATCAAAGATAACAATAACAAATTAATGTTATAATGTCTCTGCAAAGATTTATGATGAAAAAAAATTTAAAAAATAAAAGATTAGCTGGGCATGGTGGAGCACACCTGTAGTCCCAGCACTTGGGAGGCTGGGGCAGGAGGATCAATGTGAGTTCGAGACCAGCCTGGGCTACAAAAATGAGCTCAAGGCCAGCCTGAACTGCATAGGGAGACCTTGTCTCAAAAAGACCAAAAAAAAAAAAAAAAAAAAAGATTTACAATGATCCTCTCAGTTCTTGTGTACAATGTTGATCTCCAGTGTTGGAGCAATGCTCACTAAATCATTACTCCAAACTTGTGGAAATATATAGAACTATCAACGAACTAGAAAATTTCAAAGGCTTTTCAGTAAATTGAAACTATTAGTTTTATATCATTAAAAGAGCATAACCCTCTTAAAATTTTAAAATACGTGATCAGTCCTAATTTATAGTGTACATGCAATCTTAGTGAAAGTGTTATTGATAGCTATATAGAGAACCGAAGCTATATATAATACATTTTCCCTATTATTTTTAGGATTTTTTACTTTTCAAACAGAAAAACGGTATTAAAATAGAAAAAATTACAAACAATACATAGTTTCATTGAACAAAATAATATTAATTTCACAGTACTTGTATGGATATTGTCCTCAACTTACTTGATGTTGAACTTTCTCCATATATTTATTTGTCATTTCTATTTCTTCATCTGAAAAGTGTATAGTCATCACAGATGCCCATTTTTGGATAGGGTTTTTGAATTTGAATGCTCAGATTTTTCTTAAGTCTTTATATGTTCTACAGAGAAGGCATTTAGCAGAACAGTCAGCTTAAATCTTTTCACAGACCAGGTTTTCTTTTCACTCTGTTGATGATTTCTTTTGTTTTGTTTTGTTTTAAAGAATTTTTTATTTTATTTTATTTTCTTGTTTCAGAACCTTTGTTTGTTTATTCACTCATTCTCAAGGCCGGCTCAGCCCATCCCGACTGCAGGGCTGGCACAGCATGTGGTGACGGGGATCGAACCGTGGTCCCTGAAGCTGCCCAAGCCTTCCCAAGCAGGCACTTTAGACCACTGAGCCATTCCGCCGGGCCCCCTTGATGATTTCTTTTGAAGTACAGAAACTTCAAAAAGGTGAGATCCCAGTTGTTCATTCACTGAAGTATTTCCCACAGAGTTCAGTTTTCATTCATGAACTCTCTACCTACTACTGTGCCTTTAAGATTTCTACCTACACTTTCCTGCATGAGATTCAGTATTTCTCTTTTAACGTTTAAGTCTTTGATCCAGTTTCACTGTAGTTCATTGCATGGTGAAATAGTGGAGTCTAATTTTAGCTTTTAGATTGTGGAAGGCCACTTTTTCCAGCGACATTTATTAAAGAGGTTATATTTCTTTCAGTGGATATGTTTGGCCTTTTTGTCAAACATAAGGTGACTGAGCGTGTTTGTAGCTGTGCTGACATCACCTAATCTGTTCCACTGATTCTCAGGACTGAATCTGTATAACAATCTGGGGAATATGGCTGTTTCACAATGTTGATACTTCCTATCCAGGATCAAAATTTACGAATCTTTCCATTTTGTTTCTTTCGTTTTTTTTTTTTTTTTTTTTTGCCATTACCATGCATTGAACTCCAGACCTGGCTCTTGCCAGGCAAGCTCTTATTTTACTGAGCTATCTCCCTGGCTCCAATGTTGAGAATGATTTTTTTTTTGGCTGTGTCAGGATGCCATATGGAAATACCATGTGAGGCATGTTGAGGTAGGGATCAAACCCCGGTCCCCTGCGCCTGACTGCATTTGCCTGGGAAAATCCTTAAACAACTGAGCTAATCCACAAGTCCCCATCTTTCCATTTGCCCAAACCCTAATGTCTCTTTTCTCAGAGTACTATAATTCTGACTGTATAAATATTTTGCTTCCTTTGAGTGATTGACTTCTAAGTGTTGCATTTTGTGGATACTATTGTGAAAGGCATGTTTTCCCTTATTTTATCTTGGTGTGATCATTATTTGTATACAGAAATTCAACTGAGTTCGGGTGTTGACTTTGAATTCTGGTGTTGCTGAATTTGTTTTTGAAATCTATAAGACTCTGGGAGCCCGGCGGGATGGCTCAGTGGTCTAAAGCACCTGCTTGGGAAAGCTTGGGCGGCTTCAGGGACTGTGGTTCAATCCCCGGCACCACATGCTGCACCAGCCCTGCCCTCGGAGTGGGCTGAGCCGGCCATAAAAATGAGTGAATAAACAAACAAAGGTTCTGAAACAAGAAAATAAATAAATAAATAAATAAATAAAATAAAAAATTCTTTTAAAAAATCTATAAGACTCTGTGGAGTTTCTGGGACTGTCCATGTAGAGTAACATGTCATCTGCAAATAATGATAATTTCACTTTTTTTTGCATTTGTTTTGAGGGTATAATAAATTTGATTTTATTGGTTGTATACATTTCATCATTTTGAAAACATGCTTAAGATTTCTTTAATAACAGTGAAATGAATAGACAACATTTTTAAAATTTTCAAGTGGAAAGTTAGAGGAAAGCAGGACAAAAGATTGAGATCCAGAGCTTAGGTGATTTTGCAAAACCATCTCGATAGCAATTTGCAGTCATCTGGGGGACTCAGGATGTTCTTGTCTAAAAATGCTGCAGATTGGTGTGGAACTCTACTTCAGTGACACAGCCTTTGCCTAGTACCTGCCAGGCCCTGGATTCAATCCCCAATGACACAAAGAAAAAAAATTGTTGCAGATTAGTATATTAAAAATGAAAGAAAAGGAAATCTATAGTTCAGATCATTACTTATAGAAAACTATTGTGTAAACTAAAATTTAACTTTTCAAAACTCAATTAAGTGTGTGTGTGGTCCATTGGTATCCAGCTTTAATACCTGCCTGTTCCCATAAGTGCCATGTTCCACTACAACCCCAGCTTCAGCACACTTGGCATTAGCAGCTAATTGCTTTTCACACAGAGATACAAATTGTGAATAAAGTTCTAATCCTTCTTCTTTTCCAGAGTTAGAGTGATACGGCATGTTTCTTCCTTTTACTCTGCCTCCAAGGGTGGCTTGAGGGATTATAAGAATGTCGCCAGGTAGATCCAATATAGATACATGTTTGCCACTTTCTGTTTCACTTAATTTCACATTTAACAGTGTGTTAACCATTTTGGGAAGAAGTTCTTTGTCAGCTCCCTTGAAGAAACACACATAGATCACTAATCCTCTCTGAATCTCTACCCACTGGGCCACGGCGTCTCCCTCTGCTGGGTGAACTTGCAATCGTGCGTGCAGGCACTGCTGAAGGAGCGCCCGGGGGCTGAGGAGTGCTACTGCCATCAGCCATTGCTGCAACCAGCCTGTTTTTGCATTCTTTTTTTTTTTAATTCTTTTATTGTTTAAATTTAACAATGGTTATATTACATATTTTCATCATCGGATCAGTTTAGATTAATACATATAGGTATATAAGATTGATCAAACAACTAAACATTAACCTTTCTAAATCCACATTACTTTTTTTTTTTCTTTTTGTTTTTGCATTCTTAATCCTTTCACTTTTTCGTGTCTAATTGCTCTGGCTAATGTCTCCAAAAATATATTGAACAGAATTGGAGACAGTGAACATCTTGTAGCTGAATTTAAATTGAAGGCTTTCAGTTTTTGTCAATTTAGTAGGATATTTGCTTTTGGTTTCACAAAAATGGTTTTTGGCAAGTTGAGATATAGACTATCTCTTCAAAAACTTTTATAGGGTGTCTATCATGAATGAGTGTTGGACTTTATCAAAAGAATTTTCAGGATAGGGGCCCGGCGGGATGGCTCAGTGGTCTAAAGCGCTTGCTTGGGAAAGCTTGGGCTGCTTCAGGGACTGCGGTTCGATACCCGGCACCACATGCTGCACCAGCCCTGCCCTCGGGGTGGGATGACCTGGCCATAAAAATGAGTGAATAAACAAACAAAGGTTCTGAAACAAGAAAAATAAATAAATAAAATTTTAAAAAGTAATAATAATTTTCAGGATCTATTGAGATAACTGTGGGGTTTTTGTCTTTGGCTCTATTAATGAAGTGTATAACATTTATGGATTTGTGTATGCTCAATCATCTGTGATGAATTCTATTTGGTCATGATGCTTAATCTTCTTGATGATTTACTGCATCTGTTTGCTAGCATTTTATCAAGGATTATTGCATCTATGTTCATTAGAGAGATTGGCCTGTAGTTCCTTGTTGTTGTTGTTGGATCTTTCTTGGGTTTTGATGTCAGAATAACGCTTATGTCCAGGAATGAGTTTGGGAGAATTCCTTCACCTTCCATTTCTTTGAAGAGTTTGAAAAAAGTTGATGTTAAATTTTCTTTAAATTTTTTGCAGAATGCAGCTGTGAATTCATTATCACCTGTGCTTTTCTTTATTGATAGTTTTTCTTTTAATTATTATATTTTCAATTTTGTTTCTTGCTATTGTGTTATACAAAGATTGTGGATCTTCTTGACTCAGATTTGGCATCTCTTGTATATCTAGGAAACTGTCCACTTCCTCTAATTTTTAGGGTATAAAAGATTCTTTTATATTGATTTCTTTTTAAAAAATTAGTACATGGTTTCCAGGTTATCACTACACAGATCAGGCTTTAATGATCCTCATGTTTTTAGCCTCTCCTACACTGGGATTATAGGCATGCACCACCATGCCCAGCCAAAATCGCCAGCTCACTGTGCCCCAGGGACAGGGTCCACACAGTACTCTGGGAAATTAACCTGATCTCTGTGCCAGCCTATAGAAAGTTTTTTTAAATGACAGATATATATATATATATATATATATATATATATATATATATATATATATATATGGATTTACCATTTACCATGAATGTGGCCTGCCAGAGTGGAAGCTGAAGCTGCTCTGGGTGAGTCAGTGAGTATGTGTGTGTGTGTCTTTGTGTGTGTTTAATATTTAAAGTTTTATTTTAAAGAGTAAAAATAGTGGAAACAAAGATAGAAAAAGAGTAACACTGAAGAGTACATATAGTACAGTTTTAAAATGAGAACAAAATTTAACAACAGTCTTGGAAACAATCAAAATGCCCCTCATCTGAAGAATGGTTGAAAAAGATGTGGTATTTTCATAAAATGGAATATTCCTCTATGTTTCAAGGCCTGTGAGAGCAACGATTTGGAAGTACATAATGATAATCTTCTAAGTTTCTGTTGGGTCTGTAGTGATTTTTCAATCCTTAGTGCATGAATTTGAGTTTTCTCTTTCCCTTTTTTGATAAAGTTGGTTAGGAGTGTATGAATTTTGTTTATTCTTTCAAAGAACTGAGCCAGGCGTGGTGGCGCACGCCTGTAATCCCAGCACTTGGGAGGCTAAGGCAGGAGGATCGGTGTGAGTTCGAGACCAGCCTGGGCTACAAAAGTGAGCGTAAGGCCAGTCTTAACTGCATAGTGAGACCCTGTCTCAAAAAGACAAAAAAAAAATACTCAAAGAACCAACTGATCATTCATTTATTGTTTGTACTGTTTTCTTTGTCTCTGTTGCATTAAATTTTACTCTACTCTTCATAAAGTCTGGCCTTCTTTTGGCATTGGGCTTGACATGTTCTTAATTTTCTAGGATAGTGAGTGCAACATAAGATCATTTATTTGTGCTTGTTATGTTTTCCTAATGGGTGAATTTACCCCTATCATATTCCCTTTTTAGACAGCTTTCATTGTATCCTACAGGTTCTGGTATGTTTTGGTTCATTTTCATTTGATTGAAAGTATTTTTTAATTTCTTTAATTGTATCTGTGACACTGCTTGTTTTGGGGGTTGTCATGTGTTTATGGAGTTTCTGTGATTTTTTTCTTTCAATAATTTTCAGTTTCACTGCACTATAGCCATATAGTATATATGGCTTAGTTTCAGTTGCTTTGCATTTACTTAAGCATGCTTTCTGTGCCAATATGTAGTCTATTCAGAGAACGTCCCAACTTTGTACCTTGGACACAAGCAGGGATAAAATTATACGAACTCTTCTTTTGCTAACATTGAAAGTCTGCCACAGATCAGGTAGCCCTGTAAAGATTAGCTCTTCCTCAGCTATTCCAGCCTACAAACACCTTTCCCTAAAAACCCAATGAAATCCCCTGTAGTATTTTGTTCAGAGTTGTCTCAGTCTGTTGGAGAGCTGGCCTACTTGGTCCTACTTCCAATAAGTCTTCTCATGTCAAGATGCTTGGTCTGGTTGACTGCATGTGTTCATACCTACCATTCGGAGCTAGAAACCCAGGAGGGATACTAAGGCATTCACTGGTCCCTCCCAATCTGAGACTTGCCCCATTCTACCACCAGCCCCTCTGAATAGACTGCAAGCCTCAGACATCCTTTGTTGACCTAAATACCCACAATACCAAAAACTTTGAGTATTGTTATGGTTTATGTCTAGTTGTGCCCCCAAAGCCTCATGTAGTCATTGGGTGGAGACTCCTATAGATTGAGACTTGACTCATGAGTCACTGGGATTATGTGTTTTAGTACTGATGGGATTATCACTCTGAGTAGGCCTGGGACTATGGGTGTGGTCTAGGGCGGATATCCTAAGGCAGAGAGCCTAACAGAAATATAAAGACAAATAGAGGGGCAGACTAGAGCTGTTGCTCTCTGCTGCCCTGTTTGGTTGGCTACCTCTGCCAACATTTTGTTGCTGTCCCGCCGCCATGAACTGCATGCTGTCTGTCCTGCTCCACTCAGCCTTGGGCCAGCCAAATATGGACTGAAACCTCCAATAACTGTGAGCTAATAAACCTTTCCTTCCTTCATTTTGAGTGTCGGGTATTTGTTCCAGCAACGAGAGAAAAGTAACTAAAACAAGTATCTCTCATTACACCTATATTAAACTGCAAATCATTGTCTAACTTGTTCAGGGGATGGAGGAAGGCAAACAGGGCCATTTATCCTTCAGGATTCTCTGTTTCATGTCTCACGTTCCTACTTTTTCCCAGATAAGATCCGTTTCTGTCTTTACATTTAATTTCCTTCTTTACATCTCTAGAAAAAAAAAGTGTCATTCCTAAGCCGCTTGTTCCCAGCTTCATGCCTCTTGGCCTGACATCCTTATCTCACAAGTCCTGTTGACATGCTGTGCAGCTCCTTCTCTCAAGTTCACCTCCTCTCCAACCAGGGAAGCCTGCTCAAATGACTTTCATCTCTCATCCCTTTCTGGATTCATCTTAAACAATGTTTGTTTTTATAGTCATCTCTGTCACTCTCATCTGTATTCATGCCACTATGGGTAATACTCTTCTGCCCCTTCTTGCCCCAAACTCTGTTCCGTCTTGTCTCACATCAGTCCTCAGGGGACACCTCAGACTGCCTGAGCTCAAACCCAAATGTCCCACTTTTCTCTATCAGACTACCTGGCCACAACACAAGTTGGAAAGGGGGTTCTAACTGCCCCCCCAAAGGAACTCTTGATTATGATACCTTCCTTGATTTAGAAAACTTTTGTCACAGCAATGGGAAATGGTCCAAGGTCCCCTATATCCTCACCTCCTTTTTTCTCCACAATCATCCTCAGTTCTGCCAGTCTTGTAGTCGCCAACAGATTCTACTGGCAAAGGCCCCCACCAGACCTCAATCAAAGCCTTCCTCATCAACCTGTTCATTCTTAGATTCCCTTATACCTGTCCAAGCCAAGCTGCAGCTTCCATAGCCACTGTCCCCACTGCAGCCACCTCCACAGGCCACGACCAGACCCCCCACCATCTGTTGACACTGTAAGAGCACATATGCTACTTCACCTTTTGAACTCTCAACTTTCAGGAGCTGGGGAGATACATTACTCTCTCTCTTTGCTCCCTCTCCCCCACCTTTCTATCATCTGCCTTTGCCTGTGGGTCCTGTATTCTTCATGTTCTTTGTCACTCGCAACTTACACCTCCAGGCTGGAGAGATACCTTAGCAGCATATAAGAACATGCGTGGCAAGTGCAAGACCCAGTGTTTGATCCCTGGAACAGAAAAAAAAGGGTCTAACATATGCCTACAGTCTCTTTTTCCTTCAAGTTTCTCAGTTTGGGATCAGGTATAGTTGAAGAACATATCATACAGCAGTCCAAGAAATGTATGGCCTTACCTCTCCTACTTCCCCAGCCATGCCTGATGCTCACCTCCTTCTCTCCTCATTCGCTTCAGCCCCTCATCTACTTTGGCAGACAATCTTCTTACAGCCACACAAAAAATGATTCTGAATCACAGCTTCCTGCTCCTCCCTTAGAATGTACAACTTGCCAGCTTGCAAGTCCAGGACTTGTGAGTTGTCAGCACTCCTCTATTGTGATGTGCCTAATCCTTATACTCTGCTCAATTTGCTTGCACCTACTCAAGTGTGGTAATTACAAATAAGAGGTTTTTACAATTTTCAAATTTTTATAAGAGATCTCTGCTAATTGACCTACAAAATGTTCTGACTAGTCTCTCAAGAGTATAAACTTAACAGGTCATCACAATTTAATCTGGACAGAAGCATATTTGCACACACTCTATTTTGTAAAGATGTTTATGTGTGTCATGTGTATGTGTTTGTCGTTCAATCAACAACTGGTCCTTGGGCTGGGGAGATAGCTCCATAGCACAAGTGCCTGCATGGCAAGTGCAAGGTCATGAGCTTGCATCCTAGTCCCAGAAAACAACAACAAAAAAAAATTGGTCCCTTTTTATTGAGAACTTTAAAATATAAATAAAAGCATGCTTTCCCCTGCGTTACCAGCTTCTGTAAATGATATCTAAATTACTTTATGATTAAACAAAAATCATGAAAATGGAGAGAGATTTTTGTACAAGACCCTTGATTCGTGGATAAAAGGGTTGCCAATCATTGCTCATCAGTAGAGAGCCCCCAATAATCTCCCTAGAAAACACCCCAAATGATTTGTTCATTGGTTAAAGATAAAGATTTTTCAAAAAATTAAAATAATATTTCCCATAAAAACTGCCATTGATACATTAAATATGGTCATGCCTTTCTTTTGGGTTCCAGGTATTTATTTTTTTACCTCTGTTTCTTTGTTTCTTTGTCTCTTTTTTTCTTTCTCTCTCTCTCTCTCTCTCTCTCTCTCTCTCTCTCTCTCTCTCTCTCTCTCTTTCTTTCTGGCTCAGCCTGCCCTTGGGGTGGGTCTAGTGCAGCATGTGGTGCCAGTGATCAAACCGTGGTCCCTACAGTTGCCTAAGCTTGCCTAAGCAGGAACTTTAGACCACTGAGCTATCTCGCCAGCCATTGCTCCAGATATTTATAATAGAAGGTTCATGTCAAGCCAACAGGAGGTCATCAGTCAAATGCAATTTTCTAACATTTATGTGATACATATCCTGTATATGTGCCATTTCATTTAGAGATGCTTAAATGAAATGAAGATTTCACTACCTTTGATGACTATTTGGCTATACTATTATGTATGACTGTTGATGTCAAATTTTCTCCCTAAAAGTATAACTATAGTTTGTTAGCATTCTACAGAAATTTAACTGCTAAATTGTCCATGGTTAAGAAATAACAGTTTTCTGTTCAAATTTTATATTTCGAGGTGCTTAATCCTCAGATAAAATTCTAATTACCAAGTATATTGCTCCAAGCTAAGTATACTATTATAGATGCAGATTCTCCTGAAGAAACAACTGCTATTAATTCTTATTTTATATCCTGATCTCCACCTACATTCATGCCAACCTAAAAAGGCAGATCTCAGCTCTCAAACCCCACAGGAAAATTTAATCTGACTTTCCATGTCTTCAATAATAGAAACCAAAATTAACTGTACATAAGTGTCAACTTTTGGCTATGACTTCTTCTTCTTCTTCTTCTTCTTCTTCTTCTTCTTCTTCTTCTTCTTCTTCTTCTTCTTCTTCTTCTTCTTCT
>PVJA010044615.1:0-16218 GCA_004027025.1 Myocastor coypus | reverse complement strand
CCTCCCTTCTCTTCCCCTTCCTTCTCCTCCCCTCCCCTCTCTTCCTCTCTCCTCCCCTCCCCTCCCTTCCCTGTCCCCTCCAGTCCCGTCCCTTCCCTTCCTTTCTTATCTTCCAGTTATCACCATTTTATTCCCAACTTCTATGAGATCAACTTTTATTTATAGTAAGATTTGTGGCGCTTTTCCTTCTGTAACCTGGATTAATTTGTTTAATGTAATGATTTCAAATTCCATCAGTAGTGCTGCAAATGACAGAATGTTTATTGTTTTTATTTTTACAATGATAAATATTCTAAAATCATTAAAATTAGAGTCAGTGACAATGTTCTTCTGATAGTTCGTTCAAAATGTAAAAAGTAAGTGATTTTGAACTATAATGCCAACATGCAAAGAACCTAAATTTACTTAAGATAAATTGCTATTATTAGATTTATTCATGAAATAATATAAAAATTTATTTATGCTTTGCTGATAGCATATAATATGATATATTCAGCAGTAATTAGTCATTATATATCTGTTTTATACCTTACATGTATACAATTAAAATTTATTTAAAAATATAGAAATAAAGACTTACTTAAGCTGTAAAAAGTGTACCATGTAGAATGTGGCATTTTATGGTCTTAGTCTAACTAAACTATATTTTCTTTTTCTGGTACCTAGAATCAAACTCACACCCTCTCACTTTCCAGATATCTCCTTGCTATGCCATTGAGCTATATGACCTCTTAAGTACATTACTGAAGTTTGATTTCCAGTATTATCACTTCGACAAAATTTTCTCTTCTTTTTTTGTGGGACCAGGGTTCAAATTCACAACCTTACACTTGCCAGGCAGGCACTTATGCCACAGAGCCCCAGCCCCCACTTAGACAAAATTTTCTTAAAGAAATTTTCTTAGAATTCTCAGCAGAATTTTTTTTTTTTTTTTTTGTAGAAGTCAAACTCAGGACCTCATGCTTGTGAGGCAGGTGCCATGTAACTGACTTGTACTTTGCTACTGTCTGTTGAGTCTTCTGCTTTATTTTATTTTATTTTTTGTAATAATTAATACATTGTATATTGTTGTTTTTGCCATAGTTGTTCAGAGTACAACATGCAGGCATGATTTCTTGTCTAAACATCATTGGTACGGATATTTTTTTTCATTGCATAAAGAGAAGGTAGTTGTATATATAGTCCGATAGTCCATAGCAGTATTGGATTATCAGTTCATCTGGCATTGTTGGAAGCTGTTGACTTGAGGCTTTTACAACTTAGCATATCGGTATGGCTTTCCTTTTCGTACCTTGTGGTTAGACTTTTCTTCTGGATGGCTAAGACCAAGATAAAGCAAGATCTATATTGTAAAAAATGTAACTTTGGTATCTGACAGCGTCAATCAGGTTCCTTCAGAATTTACCCTGAAATGATGCACTGCAGTTTGCAGAACTTATGTCAGTGTCAGCCATCTAGATGAACCACAGCCACTGCTTGACTATTTTGCTATCTGTGAAAGCCTCGGAGAATGTTTTCCCTCTAAGTGACTCTCCTTAGGTACACTATACATCATTGATCACTTTCCTCTCCGGCCCCATAATCTCCTTGAGCAGGAAATTTGGGATTCCACTGAGTTATAGGATGTGATAGTACAACCTATGTACTCTTTTATATCCTGTGTCCTCACTGACCTTAAAGGGCTAGAGCCAAAATATAGGCTATTCTTGTATCCCTTCTTCTACTCTAATTATTTGGTCTGCCAACTTAAGTTGATAATCCTCCAGAAGAGAAGCTTAGTGATATTATTCCCTATAACGTATACACTTGAGCTTCTAGCATCACTATCTTTCTGAATATCAAATGCCTTAGACATAACATGAAACAGGTATTTTCCACCAATCGCTGATATTGTAAATTTTAAATCCCTATAGAATGTGGGAGAAAAAAAAAAAAAAAACAATTGCGCATTGTCACACAGAGATTTAGGAACTTAACGTCTACAAAATTATAGCAGTACACTTCTATGGCCTTCCCCCCCCCCCACCTGCTTTTGTCCACTAGATTAGAGAGCCAAAGATGGGGAATTGGAGCTTCTACCTCTTCCTCTGCACAGTTTCTACCATACCTCTTTCCTGTTTGACACTTTTGAGCCTTTCAGCTCCTCGTACTTCCATTTCCACAAAGACAAAGCTGACTCCATTTGTTCTATTTCTTTTTCCAAGGCTGCACGCATTCTAGATCATTCAAGAATTTGAAAGAAAGAAAAGTAGACATGATTTTAAATAGTTTCAGAAATGTATCAAACATTCTCTTTTCTGATTTTGACATGGATAATCATTACTTGAAAAAATATTTTAAAGATATTAAAATTGCAAATATTGAATAAATGCATCATTCTGCCAATAAGCTGTATATCCAACATATTTAATTGGATTCAGAGTATCTTAATTTTCTGCTTGCTTTCTACTGTTTCATGCAAATCTCTCATCTCTCATTTATTTCTGTACATAGTAAGATATGTGTGTGTGTGTGTGTGTAATTTTTAACATGGTTTTGGTTCATCTTCATATTGTGACTGTGTATAAATGAATTCTCCAAAATGACACAGAATACCAATATAAGAATATATTCTAAATATTTGAAATCTTGTTTGAATAAACAATTGGGATTTTTAAATTATTTGAAATAGTTAAAATTTTCCATTTATAAAGATTTCGAACACCACTAAGATTAAAAACTTACCCCTTACTTGCAAAAACACTGATTATTTTTCATTGACCATAGTATTCATTATAGTGAGTAATGGAAAACAATTGTTTTATATGTGGTTATAGCTCACAATGACTTTCACTACTGGTCTATTTTTATCTGTGTGGTAGATTAGATTGCTATTGAAAAATATTAATTCTTTTTTCCTTTAGATTCAGAGACATAGTTGATTCCTTCTGGACTTTGACAACAAATATTAATTTGTGCAACAAAAGCAGAATTTGATACATTAATTATATGTTTAGGATTTACTGAAATAAATTCTGATTGTTATGCAATATTGAGATACATATGGTGGTTAGTTATAGCTTTATTATAGCTATGGCTAATAAATATACATGGCTGTCTATTTCAACGGAATCTTTTGACATATTTTCACAGAGCTAGAAAATATATGCAATATGAAATTTGAATGTCATATACATATTTATAAAAAATATGACTTTTTTGGAAACAATAACAGGGAAATAATTCAAAATCATTGTAAGTATGTCCATTTAATCCAGTCAACAGAAGTACCTATTAAAGACATATAACTACATAAACATGAATCAAGCCACAAAATTAAAAAGGATATAAAAAAACATTTAGCTCTACTACTAAAGATTCACATCATAAAAAATGGAATCCTTTATTAATATAGAAAATACATCAAACAAAAATTCAGCATAGATGTTATTATGAACAATGCTTATGGATATCTATAGCTCTATATTAACATTGTGAGACTAAATTTTTGACAGATAGGCAAATCTGGCCAGCAGATATAGAACCTTGCTGTTTACTGTGGTGTAATTTTTGTCATTAATGACTGTGCTTGGGATGTTGAGAAGAATAAGGTATAATGTAAGTCTCCAGGTAGTAATATTCTTTGCTAAGCTAGATAGTTTGTGTATAAGCCATTGCACACTGACATGCATGGCATGTCTGACATGTGAGTATCTCTATAGTTATAGATGATGATGCATATTAGAATACTCAAAAGTTATTGGATATTGGTTGGAATTTGTGAATTTAAGTTGAAAAGTCTAAAAATTGAAATTCTAAGATTGTAATTTGATGCATATATTCAAGGTAAGCATCATGTTAATTCGATTTTAGATTTATTATATTACATGTGTAAAAACTTAGACTATTCTGTCAATGATTGCAAATTTTTTAAAAAATACTAAATTGGCTAAACTATTTAAAGATTTTAATTAACAATATTTGTATAATTTCCCCTAAAATTAGCTGTGAGATTTATTTATTTATTTATTTGTTTGTTTGTTTGTTTGTTTGTTTGTTTATTTAGGCAAGACCAGGGTTCAAACTCACGACCTTGCACTTGCCAGGCAGGCACTTGTGCCACAGACCTACTTCCCTGCTCCTATCTTGTTTCTAAATAGGATTATAGGGAAAGATTATACTTGATAGTTTGAAAAATCCTAGACTATTAAATTCACAGATTGCATGGTACCTTTTGGCAGTAAACTTTAGTAAGTGAAATGATAATATAAAAAGTCAAATTAACTCTAACTTCTCCAAACAATATAGTTCATATGAATATGAAAAACATCTATGATACCTGCAGAACAAATATTGTCAAAATTATTGTAATGCAATTTTCATGATTCTATACCTATTTCAAGATCTTTTCCAAATATATATTAAAGTTACATTTTTGATTTCATATGAATATACCGTAAAAATAAAGTCATATCTAACCTTTTCTCCTTTCATACAACACACAAGTTACATCTAGATTAGGTCTAAACCTAAAAATATCCAAACCAATTCCTGAAATAAAAATAATATAATTCACTAAAAAAAGGAAATGAACAATAACTTATTTTCTTACATTAGACTAGTTGATGACATTTAGAATACACTAGCCTTTAAAGTATATGTCAGATAAACTAAGTTATACACTAAGTTTTTTGAAGTTAGATATTTTTGCTATTGCTATTTTATCATAGGAGTAGATATGTTAGCTTATGAAAATGTGGTGCTTGAGTATTTTCAATGTGGCTCCATAAAAGGTGTCCTGGTTTTGTGAAAGTAGGCATTAAAAATATTGCATATCTAAATTTATCCAGCAGAGGGCACTCTCTAAATCCTTTATTTTTATCCTAATTCTGTTTCACAGAGATTTTCAAAGTTGATTCATCCTACACTTAAATGTAGAATTAAATGTATACTTACTAATTCAGTGCTGCTTGATATGATGTAATCCTATTTCAATTAGAAAAAAGCAAAGAAATCCTAACATTTACTCTAAATATATTGCACAGTTCATACATATATTGTTTTTATTACTTTTAATAAGAAATATCAATATGATAGTTTAAGAAATGTATATTATTTAAAGGAAAAAAATTACAGGTATCATATTAAAATATAGTGTATTTTATCTTACAAGATAAACTTTTAAAAGTAAGATGGACAAAGCATACAAAATTTGAAGACTCCTAGAACCTAAGATGTGTCAAAATCATTAATGAATGATGTGTTTATATTTCTTCCCAGTCCTTTGATATTTTATTAATTATTATGATCTTATAGTAATTGGATCTATACTTGGATATTTAAACAGAAAACTGTTCAAATTAATTCTCAGGGTTGAAAGGTTTTAAAATATAAATATCTATGAATAAATATGAGACATTTTAAATGTGGAAAATTTTATAGAAAAATAGGCTATATTTTCTGAGAGAATTTATTAATGTCAGAATATTTTGTTAAGTCCAAATAGTTAACTACTAACAGTACAACTCAGGTAGATACACATTTTTATAACAGTCTATTTTTTCCTGAGAAATTGATTTTTTTAAAAAAAGTAATGTTGATTTAGAAGGGTAAATGTTTAATTGTTTGATCAATCTTATATACCTATATGCATTAATCTAAACTGATCTGATGATGAAAATATGTAATATAACCATTGTTAAATTTAAACAATAAAAATATTTTAAAAAATAAAAATAAAAGTTAAAACCAGTAAAAAAATAAAATAAAATAAATAAAATAAAATAAATTTTTTTCTTGTAGCACTACGGGTTAAAACCAGTGCTTGTTTTCTCAGATGCACTTCTAGTGCTTTTATTTATTTTTTGAGACACAGTTTCTTTCAGCCTCTAAATTGCCCAGGCTATGCTGGAACCCGTGGTGCTGCTGCCTCAGCTATCCCCAGTCTGGGAGCATGAGACGGAAACGCTATATCTGCTTGGTACACCCTAAGTCTTCAGAAACATTCAAATGTTCAGAATATGAGGAACTTCCAAACACTGGGTAACATTCATAACACTGAACAGGATTCTATACCCAAATAATACCGCAGCTTTAGTCTAGCTTTAGTTTTTATACTTCTGGGACAATGGTGGAAATAATTTCCTGAATTTCCTCAGCTGGTTCTTGTGCACTGATCAAAAAAATTTTCCCACCAGATGGGACGCACACCAAAAAAAAAAAAAAAAAAAAAAAAAAAAACCCTTCCTGCATTCACATCTCTATAAAAATCCCTGAGGAATCATCAAGACATTAAACATTTTATAGTACATTTTATAGTACAGTCAGACTCAATCCTTAAAGGGAGCATTCCTTTGTAATATTTAAAAAATAACTGTAATCACTTCATGTTGAATATTTCTCAAAGGGAACAGTAGAAAAATAAAACCAGAATTAAAATTTCCATCCCCTTCCCCCAATCTGGCTGTGGCTATAATTCTGTTGAAAACTAGAGTTTATTTAGCTCAAACTTATTCACTTATTACAAGAAGTAAAAAATCTATTGGGCATATTTGTACAGTGTAAGAGCACCAAGGGAGCATACAATTATTGTTAAAATTGGCATCTTACAATATGAAATGTCACATCAAGGGGAATGCAGCCTACTGTTACCGTTACTCTGAGAATGGGTTTGAGAAAAGTTTATTATTGTCAAAAGCAAAAAATAAAATAAAATAAAGCTTCAGATTTGACTGAGACCTTTACACCCAGAGGAAATTGTCAATAAGTGTGAAAACATAAATTTCATTCTTTATTCTATACTATTGATTGCCTTTATTAACAATTTGTTGCTGATTGCAAAAAAGGCATCTAAGCTATACACAATGTTCATGTTAACACAGTCTATTAATGAATAAGCAATTTGAAAATTAGAATTCATAGTGCTAGAACATTTTACAGGAGTTATAAATAATTGCCTAACAGGAAAGAAATGATAGATAAAGCTCTTCCAATATTTGTGAAAGGCTTGACTGTGTACCTTTCGCTATTTCAGTCCAATTAAAGCAGAGAAATTAAAAACCACTATATAGTACATAGTTGTACATATTCTCTCTCTGTCTCTCTGTCTCTGTCTCTTTCTGTCTCTGTCTGTCTGTCTCTCCCTCTATCTATATATATGTATACAGATTGATATCTATATCTATTTATATATGCATATATATCAGAAAAAGATGTGCAATCACTTTTGATATAAAACTGACAGTGTTTCACATGTCTTTGAATGTTCTTAGGATGTTTGCCTGCTGTCTAAGCAACTCAGGCAACCCCGAGAACAGAACATGTGATGGGAGGTCCAGTAGAGGGTCCAAGTAAGAACCAGGGCTAAGCCCAAGAAAGGCATGAGCACAAGATTTCAGCCACTCCACTGCCAGCTGTTCAGGTACCCTTAGCCTTGGTGCCATCCTAGCTGATGCCCTGTGTGAAAGCCAAGCCATCCATACCAAGCCAACCTCCAGACTCAGGAATATAAAACCCAGTGGCTGGGACTCAAGTAATCCTGAGTTAGGAAACACTGTTACACTAGACAACTGGAAGATTGGGTCACTACCACTAAAATTATAAAAGGGACAACAGTTTAGCATCATATAACTAAAACATAACAACATTAAGTGAGAATTCAGGTCATTCAGTAAAAAGTCTAGTGGTTTTCCTTTTTACCACAATGGATGATATTTCAGAAATTCTTTTCTGTGATAAGTAGCTCTCAAAACTGATTTTCCTGTTAACATGAAACACATTTGTTCATTTTTGCTATTGCTGAAGTCCAATGATGATGTAAAACAGATAAAATGCTAAAATTTTAGCCATGTACATAAGAATTCAAGGGCACTTAATGTGACTCTAGCAGAGATGATGAGAACAAAGCTATAAGAAAAATCACTTTAAATAAAAGTGAAATATTGACAAGTCATAAATTGCCTTTCAAAATTCAAAATATGAAGCTATGTTAGAATCACTTTTAATACTTCACAGCATAATAACTACACATGGGTTAAATATACTAACAAGTGACCAATTATCAAAATTTCAACATTTGAAATCTCAGGCTTAGTAAAGGACAACAATTAGTACTTACTCTCTTTCTCTCCACAAGGTTTGCTGGAACTCATTCAAATGCATCTGCAAAGCTGAAATTTTAGTTCCTTTCTCCTTCAAAGGCCGATTTATTGTTTGCGGACTGAGTCCAGGGGTCATGTCACAGTTTCCAGAACCAGTACTCTTGAATAAATCAGTAAAATCAGAATTAGTCTCCATCTCATTTCACTAAGTACATCTTCCTAGGGTAAGGATAATTTTAGACTTAAATACTTAAACTTCCCAGGAGGAAAATCAGAAAAAGTATTGTCCAAAGAAAATAAATATTATTAATCCCATATTTTTATTTCATTATTATTTCCTAGGAGTGTTATTACATGGCCAAGCTACATTGTTTGCCTGTTGAAACTTACTTTTCTATGTTTTGTTTTATTATAATAAAGTAATATGTCAACTATTCTATACCATCTTTGTCGCCTTTTTCTCATCACATTTAAAAATAGATCTCAACAGACTTTAAAAGCTACAAAAATTTCCTGTACAAGTTTCCATGAATTTTACTTTAAAATCACTTTGTCACAAGGTGGAGTGTACTCAAACATGGACAGTTAATTTTTAAAAGTTATTTTTGGAGGACAGTGTGTAAGAAATTTTCAAGCAAGCCTTCAATATTTTAATAGACTTATTTATTTTACTCTAGTTCACTGGTTATTCTCAAATTGTGTTTAATAGGTACCCCTTAATAAACATGGGAATCAATTTTTAAAACATGGACCATTACAAAGTACTGTTCCCAGATCATATAACATAATTTCGAACTTCATTGAATTCATACTGTAGATATTTGTTTATAATTTCAAATTTACCTAGATTACAAAATTTAAAGAAAAACAAACTAAATTCAATCAAAACCTCAATGATACTTCACTTAATATTTTATTCTAAATACTATGTGAAAGCCAAGTTATCTCATATTACTTATATTTCAATTATTTATATAATTCTTATAATATTTATATAGTTTTTAAAAACAACAAAATAAGTCAGAAATTTTATATAATATTCTCCTGAAAACTTTACTAATATCTGATAAACATTATTTTCACTGAATAAATAGAGGTATGTATCATGAAATGAAATACTAAAAATTGAAGCATATACACATGTGGAAAGTCCCTCACTTTCTCCAATTTAGTCTTCTGACTTGTACCACAGAGATAGTTTATGGATTCTGGATACATTATGTCCACTTTGTTCTCTCATCACAATAATTGCATTCAAATTTATATACTGATACAAATGAATTTTGAGAATGTCATTTTCAATAATGTACATAAAGGTCTTAGTAGCCTGTGCCATCAAGTTTTAAAAATTTAGAAGACCAAATAAGCAACATTTAAATTTATGTCATTTACACTGAGACCTGCTTTATATACTACTTAAATTTCAACCAAGTAGAAAGATCTGAGATTTCAAGCCAAGTTATAAAGCTGCAAGACATTAACCAAGGTTTTCAGAGATGAAAGTATGTAGTCAAAGCTGACAACATAAACTGATTGTATGGCACAAGACGATCTGAGTTACTAGAATTTCCTGATGTTCATAAGTTATTAAGAGTATATATCAGGAGTAAGAGCTGGGATAGGAATTTCAATGATAAAAGACATATATAAGCTACTAGGTTTTATAAAGCTTTTTAAAAAGTTTTTTTTTTTTTTTTTTTTTTTTTTTTTTTTATGAAGTCGGAATGGGGGCGCATGCCTATAATCCCAGCACTTAGAAGGCTGAGGCAGGAGGAGCGGTGCATGTTTGAGACCAGCCTGGGCTACAAAAGTGAGCTCAAGGCCAGCCTAAATTGCATAGTGAGACCCAGCATCAAAAAGACAAAAAAAAATTATTTTACATAAAATGTTCAGAAATTTCAAGGTTCAATTTATACCAAGAATATCCAGATATGGATCATGTAAAACTTTTTCTATATTTGTCAAAGGTATCATTTCATAAAGAGTACATTGTGTGACTGAACTCCAAACCTCAAGAAATATCTGAACCATTTTATAATCGCTTCTTTATTGTTGTGGTAGTTAGGATAAATAGAAAGAAATGTCTCCAAATACTTCAGCTCACCTAAAAAGTGCTAGGGTCCTTTCTATAATTATTAATGAAGACACAGCTCAATCTTGTACCTAAAAAAAAATTCATAAGCTGAAGTCTTGACACCTAGGACCTCTGGGTGTGACTATATAGTATTTTTTTTTTTTTTGTCTTTTTTTGAGACAGGGTCTCACTATGCAGTTGAGGCTGGCCTTGAGCTCACTTTTGTAGCCCAGGCTGGTTTCGAACTCGCACTGATCCTCCTGCCTCCGCCTCCAGAGTGCTGGGACTACAGGCGTACGCCACCACGCCCGGCTAGTATTGTATAATATATGGTTACTATAATAATATAATATAAGATAATATAATATAATACAACATAATATAATTAGTGCTAACTTATCTAGAATCAATGATAGATTCTTACGTAATGTTCATGATGATCTATCAAGTTAATAGTTAAAACTATCTTCCAGCTATGAGAATTCTTTTCAGCATAAATGATACTAAATAATTTTAGCAATTTCTAAGTTTTGTAAAGGAATGGAATTTTCCACATAGATATCAAGAGCAAATTTATTTGAAAGTGCATAGTATTGTATCAATGTGTATACACATTACTTTGATTAATATAATAATATAGCCATATTGAAAACAATAATATCTTCTTTTAAAGTAATTGCTTAAATCACACAGATTAATTTTTTGAGTAATAATATATTAGAGAGAGAGAGAGAGAGAGAGAGAGAGAGAGAGAGAGCGAAAGAGAATGATGAAGACATGGGGAGAAACCAGCACTGCATAACTTAAAGAAAGGGTCCTCAGCAAAATGTCACCAGGTTGACAATTTGCTTTTAGAATTCTGGCCCCTAGAACTATGAAAAACATAAAGTTTGGTTGCTTAAGCCATGCAGATTTGTGTGCTGTTTTTCCATGGCAGTCCTAGCTAACGCACTCTCTGCCACATGCATTAGCACCCCCTACCCCATCGCAACGCTGAACGCTAAAACTGTCATAAGCTCTGGTCTTCCCTTAAATTATTTCTTCTTACCTTACTGTTTGTCTTCTCATGTGTAGGAAATGGCCTTTCCACCAAACACTCTCCAGTAATTTCATACATGTGTGAAGTAGTTTGAAATTCAGCTTGATTGTTGGAGGACATGTCTGCAATACCGGGAAGCTCCGGGTCATGGGTGGTATTAGCTTCTGATGCCTCCTTTTGAAGTGAGAGACTTTGTTTCCTTTTAAGTGCATTCAACTCCTTCACTGCCATCTCTAGTTTTATTCTGAGTTGTCTTCCCTCCTCCCTGGCACTGTTCCTTTCTGCTCGAACTCTACTCCACTTTTCCCTCCAATTGGCCGTGCATTCCGACCACCATCGCATGGTCTTTTCCATCTGAGCAGCTCTAGCCTTGGCTTCTTCAAGTTCCCACAGCTGGAGTTCTTTGCAGATATCCCAGCTGTTGGTGTTGAATGAGTGAGCACTGCAACTGTGGCTGGCGTGATACTGTGGTCCATGACTCGGGAAGTGGGAATAAATGGACTCCCTTGGGAAGGTGGTAGGTACCACCTGGTCATAGCCTGGCTTCATTGATGACTGCTGCATCTAGAAGATATGTGATTCCTCAACTAACCAATGAACAGAATCAAAATTTGAAGTTGTCTTGTAAGGCCTTAAAAAGATAAAGGATAAAATGACACATTAACATTTCCCCTGCAATTATGAGAGTAAGATTTCCATGGAAAAAAATGAAGTTCAAAGTGATGCATCTTGTCTGTGTCACATTTCTCTTTCAGCATAACTGAAAATATAAAAGAATTTGTGAATTTGTATTTGCCTATAAAAATAAAAATTATTCATATGAAATTTGCCGGGGGGGGGTGGAAAATAAGATGAAATTGAGGTTAGCATGTGACATCAATAATTCCTTTCAAAAATCTGATTAGGCTGTTACAGTTGGTCTACACCTTCCAAGTTGATCCTCCTCACCGTGACTGTGTCGAAGCATTTATAGGGAAGCTACAGAAGATAGGACCATCAGAAGGAAAAACTGTGTTTGCACTGCTTTCCTTTGGAGGAGAAGTGTCACAGACTTCTTGTCACATTCAAAACGATGGAACAGAAAAAAGAAAAGAACCTCTTTAATGAGTAAGCTGCTGCATGAGGCCTGCAGTGTTTGCCTCTGGATTCCTTGCTTTGTGAAAAGGATCGCCTGTATTTCTTTAAACTGTGATGGTTCAGTTTTCTGTTATGGGAAATTGAGAGTATAAATAACTAAAATGTATGTTAAATTCCTACATAGGTAAATATTGTGATAAGCTCTAAAAATAAAATATTATAAGATATAGTTCTTGTTCTCAAAAATTTTACAGCATAGTTGATACAAACACATATAAATTTTAAAATGCATAATTTATATCATGAATATTGTATTTATTTATTCAAACTTGTCTGAAATCAGTGGCAGATTCTTAGGTAACGTTCATAATGATTTATCAGGTAATAGTTAAAACTATCTTCTAGCTATGAGAATTCTTTTCAGCATAAATAATACTAAGCAATTTTAGCAATTTCAAAGTTTTGTAAAGGAATAGAATTTTCCACATAGATATCAAGAACAAATTTATTTGATAATGTATAGTATTGTATCAATGTGTGTACACATTACTTTGATTAATATTATGATATTGCTATATTGAAAACAGCAATACTTTCTTTTAAAGTAATTGCTTAAATCACACAGATTAATTTTTTAAATAACAAAAGTTTCACGGTTATTAAAGATTACTCATGTTTATTCTCTCATATGATTGTCAGGAGTAAATCATCTTTGATGCTTTATTTATGTGTATGACATTAGTTTCTCTCATTTAAAAATTTTATCTTATACAATCACAAACATAGACTGTGTCCTTATGAGCCACACATTTAAGCAGTTGAATAGCTTGTATTATACTGGTTAATTTATGAAGCATTTCTTTACTCACTGAAAATTATACCACATAATATTTTTTTAATGACCATACCATATTAAGACTATATAACTAAAAGTCTTCATGATATTACAGTTAATTAATATTGATTTTTACTTATAGGAAGAAGTCATAATTTTGACAAGTGTTCTGCAGATGTGCCATACCAGTTCTTCCTTTATTGTAGTACTTATCATAATAGTATAGACTCACAGTTGTAGATATTTTAACATTTATGTATGTTTAATTACATATGAATTAGTACTAAGCTGGAATACCATAATTGTCTCTTAATTTACTATAATTCAGACAGTAATGAGGATATGAATGACTACATCTCTTGCTCCATTACCAAACCACAATCAATATAAAAAAAATAAAGTCCTATTAGAAATACACATACAAGTATAAAATGTTTCTTTCAATTAGAATTCCACACTGAAGTCAACTGAAATATATACGTTAAGCTTAGAGTTATATTTGCCACTTTTAAAAGTAAATCAGTATAAAAATTCTAACATCCTTCAGTTGGCTTAACTTTTATCTTACTGTATCTTGAGAATCTATAATTGTGTTCTGGTACATTGAGATTTTGCCTACTAACTAACTATGTATTGTTTTCACATTTGACTGAATAAAAAGAAATTGGACTTATACGTTCAAACCTTGAACTTAGCTAGCATTTGTTTACTTGAGCAAAAATAGCTTGTTTGATAATGGGATATCTAATACACAAACGTATTTATTAAGTTATTCAGCTGGGGAGAAGGCCCCATAGCACAAGTGCCTGCCTGGCAAGTGCAATGACATGAGTTGGAATCCCAGTCCTGACCAAAAAACAAAACAAAACAAAACAAAACAAAAAAAGCAACAACAACAACAACAAAACCCTGGATTTTTAAGTTATTCATCACAAGCCGGGCATGGTGGTGCACACCTGTAATCCCAGCACTCGGGAAGCTGAGGCAGCAGGATCGGTATGAGTTCGAGACCAGCCTGGGCTACAAAACTGAGCTCAAGGCCAGCCTGAACTGCATATCGAGACCCTGTCTCAAAAAGACAAAAAAAAAAAAAAAAAGTTATTTATCTCTCTGTATATATGTGTACACCCATAGTGGATTTTTTGGAAGGCTCCGGAAATGCTTACCAGTGGCTATAGAACAAGAACTTTAAGTAAGTGAAATATTTTATATTTTAACAATGTTGATATTTTAATTTAGTTTCTTTCTTTCTTTCTTTTTTTCCTTTTCTTTTTGTCTGGTATCAGGGGTTGAACTCAAGACCTTGCGCTTGCCAGGTAGGCTCTTGTGCCACTGAGCCATCTCCTGGCCCTTAATTTGGTTTCTTATACTGATTTCTTTATTATAAAAATGCGCATGATCAGATTACCATGATTGATGTAATGAACTGTGTGCATGTATGAGTACAGAGCTAGAATACTGAAGGCCAGAAGTGATAAATGGATTTCTCTGGAGCGGACAAGCCTGCATTCCTTTCTGGGGGCTATAGGAATTAATCGTCTTGCCGTTTGCTCCTTTAGAGCCTGCCCACAGTCCTCGGCTCCTGACTCCTTACAATCTCTCCATCTCTATAGAACAGGAAGCAAATATCCCTCAGTCTGTGATGCTGACTTCAAGTTCATGGCCATGTCAGTCCCTTCTCTCCTTCTCCTTCCTCTGCTCTTTCACTCATTAGGGCCCCATGAAGACACTGAGGCCATACATCCAGTGCATCAGCAAATAATTAAAATATATTGCATCTGTAGTTAACATATAATATTACTAAATATTACCTTTTCTTCTAAATAAGAGTTACTTCTAGTTCTCAGTCTGTTATGTTTTGTAATAGATCTTGGACAAATTACACCAAGTATTTTGGAATCAATATTCCTATTTGTGGAGGAATAGCTGCCCAAGGCCTACCTGGCAAGTTCAAAGCCCTGAGTTTGATTCCTGGTACCAAATAACAAACAAACAAACAAAAATATTCTTATTTGTAAAGGATGGCGAATAATACATTTTAACAACATTGACTTCCTGGGACTATTAAATGGAAAAATAATTCAGCAGATTGGCTGCACTATTTTGTATTTTGAGCAAGAAAAAATATCTTGGTGTTATAGAAATCAGTACTATGTTTGTCATATGCAAGACTTTTAGGATATTTTGGACACCTAACCACACTGCGGAGACTATTATGCTATTGTGTGGATGGGACATTACAGGATTTTGCTATGCAGTTCAAACTCACACTGATCTTACTGTCTCAGCCTCCTCAGCACTGGGATTCCAGGCATGCTCCTGGTCATGGAACAGCATGGCATTCGGTACTGGGAATGGAACTCAGGACATTGCACTTGCCAGACAGGTGTTCAGACCACAGAGCTATCTGCCCAGCCTTATTATGCTATTTTTTTCCAGTTTCTTCTCTATCTTTTGAAAGAGAAATAACTTACCTTTAAAACCATGGAAAGTATAAGAAAAATGAAATTTATGAAAGTAAAAACAATTTCACATAATAAGTAGTAGGAACACTTAAGGAGCCACTTTATCCCATTATCAAACATTTACGAATGTAGGAGGACTGACTTTTTTAAAAAAATTCTTTACATGTTCAAGAATAGAAGTTCTTTGTCTGAGCAGCAAAAATGGTTTGGCTAAAAATACTTCCCACTCTGTGGGTTGCCTTTCCATCCTGTTGGTGATTTCTTTTGATGTGCAAACAACTTTCTAATAAGATGAGATCCCGGTTTTTGATTCTTTGAAGTCTTTTCAATGTGGTCTAGCTTTGGTTTATGAACTCTTTGCCCATAACTGTGTCTTCAGAATTTCTGCCTACATTCTCTTCCAATTCTATTTCACTTTTCCTCATATTAAAAAAAAAAAAAGAAAGAAACCTGCAGTTTCATTGAGCACAATGGCACATATCTATAATCACAACTCTTTTGAGAGGCTGAGGCCAAGTGGATCACAAGTTCAAGCCAGCCTTGGCAATTTGTTAAGATACTGTTATAAACTTAGGAAAGAGAAGGAAAGGGAAGGAAGGGAAGGGAAGGGAAGGGAAGGGAAGGGAAGGGAAGGGAAGGGAAGGGAAGGG